>JASDQU010588936.1:12818-27287 GCA_032191745.1 Picea mariana | reverse complement strand
TCATCACAACAATAAAGTTAGAATCACAATACTCGTCTTTCTTTTCGTCACATCTATAAAGATGGAAGCACGATACTTGTCTTGTTTTTCATCACAGCTATAAAGATGGAAGCACAATACTTGTCTTGCTTTTCATCACAGCTATAAAAATGGAAGCAAGGCACTATATTGGCTTTACGTCACAACAATTAAGCTGGAAGCATAATTCTAGACATATCTCAACACAACAACTAGACTTGCTTTACATCACAATGATTAAGCTGGAAGCACAGTACTAGGAACATCTCATCACAACAACTAGACTGGCTCTATGTCACAATGGTGAGGCTAGAAGCGCAATACTAGATATATCTCATCACAACAACTATAATTGCTTTGTGTCACAATGGTTAAGCTAGAAGAATAGTATTAGGCACATCTCATCACAACAACTAGGTTGGCTTTACATCACAATGGTTAAGCTGGAAGCACAGTAATAGGCACATCTCATCACAACAACTAGACTAGATTTACGTCACAGTGGTGAGGCTGGAAGCGCAATACTAGATATATCTCATCACAACACTAATACCCCTTTCGAGGAAGGTCCTTTTGGACTATACCAAGCTTATCTCGAAAGTGCTCAAAATTTACATGAGATAGAGGCTTGGTCAACACATCGACAACCTGTTCATCTGTGCTAATGTATTGGAGCTTTATGGATCCTCTCTACACCATTTCACGGATGTAATGATATCAGATCTCTATGTGCTTTGACTTTTCATGGAATAAAGAGATTTTTTGTCATCTTTATGTAGCTCTGGTTGTCACATAGGATCGCGGTTGCTTCCATCTCTAGGTCAAATAGATCGATCAACAACTTTCGAAGCCATATAGCTTCACAACTGGTAGAACACGCAGAAATTTATTCTTCTTCCATTGTGATGAGAGAAATGCTAGATTGCTTCCTACTCTGCCATAAGATCATGGATGATACCAAACTAAAACAACATCCTGAAGTGCTCGTCCTGTCAGATACACTTCCAACCCAATATGAGTCAGTGTATCCACTCAATGTGAAATCATGATCTCCATCATAGATGAGACCACAATCTAACATACCTTTAAGGTACCTCATCACATGTTTTGCGGAAACTAGGTGAACATGTCTAGTTTCTACTAGAAACTGACTCAAAGTGTTCACGACAAAACATATATTTGGTTTGGTGTTTGTCAGGTACATCAACGATCCAATGATTTGTCTATACAGTGTGGCATCAATCAATTATGACAAAGTGTCGACCAGTAGCTTTAGCTTCACTTCCATGGGTGTATTCATGGACTTGCACTCCAACATTTCGAATCTCTTCAAGATTTCGACTTCATACTTCCCTTGGTTAAGGAATATTCTCTCTGGGCTCTACCATACCTCAAGGCCTAAGAAATAGTGCATTAGTCCAAGGTCTTTCATCTCAAATTCTAAGGCAAGCTTCTTCTTACATTCGGTGATGAGATTTTCTTCTCCAGTTAAGAATAAGTCATCCACATACAACAACAATATCACCAACTCATTGTTCATAACCTTGAAGTAGAGATTAGAATCTGCTTTTCTCTTGGTAAAGCGCAAGCTTGTCAGAAAGTCGTCTATCCTGCCATACCAAGCTCTAGGAGCTTGATTCAATCTATACAGAGCCTTCTTCAGCTTTCAAACATGAATCTTCCTGTCTTCAACTTCAAATCCTTGAGGTTTCTCTATATACACTTCTTATTCTATGACACCATTTAGGAAGGTCGTGTTTACATCCATATGGTGTAACTTCCACTTCATCTTAGCTACAAGGGATATGATGGTTCTAATCGAAGTGTATCTGGCGACAAGAGCAAATGTCTCTTCATTGTCAATGCCTTCCTTTTGAGAAAAGCCACGAGCAAAAAATCTTGCTTTATACTTCTCAATACTTCCATCAACAACATGTTTTATTTTGAAGAGCCATTTGGAAGATACCACATCCTTACTCTTCGGTCTGGGAAATATTTCCCATACATAATTATTTATTATGGATTAGTATTCCTCTGTCATGGCGTCTGCCCATTCTCTCTTCTGAATGGCTTATTCAAAGCAAGTAGGGTCCTTCTCTAGGAGATCACACATCAAAGCCGTATAACTAGAGAATGGTTTTGGTCTCTTCACCTGTCTCATGGCTCCTTCGGGAACACCGTACTTCTCTCCATCTTGAATAATCTCTCTTGCCCAAGATGGATTTCTCTTATGGGAGATTGTCATCTGAGGAGGTTGTTGAAATTCTACTATGTCATTATCTTCTAGATTTTCCTCGTCAGGGGAAGTTATGACTTCCCTTAATAGTTCTGCAGCTCTAGGAACCTCCCTCACTAATTCTACAACTCTAGGGATTACGGGTTCCTCTTCATATACTTATTCAAGCTGGCATCTTCTCAATTTCTTGAGCACTGTATCTTCATTAAAGGTCACATCCCTGCTGATCTCAATGTGATGGTGACCTGGTATATAAATCCTAAAGGCCTTGGAGACCTCACAGTATCCCACAAATATTCTCTTCTTTCCTGAGGGTTCTAGCTTGTTTCTCTCCTCTGGTTTACCTATGGTTTCTTTCCGGTGAACATCTCTTCTGAGGTCTTGAACCCAAGTGCACTATGGGACAATCATTTTTTCACATATACGACTATCATTGTTGCTTCTACCCATAAGCACATTGGAAGATCTTGATCATGGATCATGGTCTTCACAGCTTCCATTATCATTTTGTTATTTTTTTTTTCTACACTATTTTGTTGAGGATTATAGGAATTCCTGAGCTCCCTCTTGATCCTAACATCTTTGAAGAAGTTCACAAACTCTTTTAAGGTGTATTCTCCTCCCTTATATGACCTGAGTATCTTGATCTTTCTTTCAAAAAAATTCTCTATCAAGGCTTTGAATTCCTTGAATTTGTTGAACACTTCATCTTTAGATTTCAAAAAATTACACCCAGGTCTTATGAGAATAATCATCAATAAATGATACATAGTATACATACCCACTAATGGAGGATGATGGCATTGGGCCACACACATCTGAATGAATGAGTTCTAGGACTCCTTCTTCTTTGTTGTCTCTCTTTAGAAAAGGGTTCTTGATGTTCTTCCCTTATGCACATCCATTGCACATGCCTTCATGGTCAACCTTGAGCTCTCATAGACCTGTGACTGCTTTGCATATGTATGGTAATTCCTTTTAGTTGATGTGGGCTATATTCTATGCCAAAGTTCACATGGATTCTCAATGGCGTGGGTCATTGCAACTTCTGAGTGACCCTTTAGCTTATACAAGCTAGCTTCTTCTTTTCCAATAATGATTTCTTCTTTTATGGTTTGTCCTTTAGTACATTTCTTTCTGCAACCTTCACTATAGCTTCCTCAAGGTTATTACCTATGACCTAGAACACGGTCAAAAAAACAACAAGCAAGAATAATATCCTTTTGAAAATATAAATCAATAGCATGAACAATCATCACAATAGCTCCTTTAGAGATATCACTCGTAACTTTTTTGAAGCAAAGATTAAAGGTAATGAATACAATACAAAATGAGGTAAACATTATCATAGTGTTGTGATCAAACATTCCTCCAGGGCAACCTGGAACTAACACAATATATTTCTCCTGGAACCTGGAGTCTTGTCCTTGAGTGTGCTACCACTTTCCTTCCAAGTCTCCTTTACTCAAGATGATAAGTGTTTTCTTCAACCTATGTTTTGTACTAGGAAAATATGCTCTCTTGATAGAAGGTTAGGTTAGAGAATAAACTCTATGATCTCTACTTTAATCCATCTAATAATTTGATCATAGCTTCAACATGCAACACTGATCAAAATAATAACAAATAGATGCATATTAGAATAATCAAACCTGAGTTGCATTATTCTTTTGAATGTGTTGGATCTTGAGATCCTTCTGGATCTATGGCAGCATATCTCTTCTCCTACAAATAATCTTTAGAGTTTAACCATTTAAGCATATGTGAGTACATACCTCCAAAAGAATTTGTAGGTAGTGGCACCATCTGGCAGCAGCGATAATCATTATCAACTCTTGAAAATTTCAAGGGTGATTGTAACTGGTACTACGAATGATACCTCAACTGGTACTACAACTACAATTGATACCGCAATTGGTTCTGAGACTGCAACTACAACTGCAACTTAGGATTTTATGAGAAAACCCTAATTTTTTCAAACTTCAAATTTTGAAATTCTGATCCAAGGGATAGATGTGCTGAGTTGAGGCGAGTAAGCTGGTGTAGTCAGATTTCTGAAAAATCCAAATTTTACCCCCTCAAACTTGATCTGCGGATTTCTGGACTCATGCTTCTGGTTTCCTAGTACTTCTGGTACTCTAGTACTTCTGGTACTTCTGGTACTTCAGGTACTTTGGTTTTCTCGTACTTTGTGAAAACTAGGGTTTTACTTTCTGGGAGATCTAGCCATTGAAACATTGCGCTGAGGATGCCAAAGTGATCCTTGAGGAAGGGTACACTTTTATAGATGGTTTTAGGGCTGAAATACTTCACCAACAAAAAACCCTAATTTGCATGTACAACAAGAGTGATGTTTTTCACTTTCTCTTGTGAAAGACACTCTCTTCAGCTTAGCTCTGATATCATTTTAAGGTTTAAGATATTACTAGAGTTCTTTGCATTTCAATAGACAACAATAGCATAATATAGGATCATTGAGAAATACACAATCACAAGAGACACATCATTTATCCTAGGAAACCCTCATGGGGGAGAAAACCCAGCAAAACTTCCTTATTATAGATAGCCAATACAATGCCAAGAGATAACTCAAACAAATACATAAATTCCTCTCCCAAGAATGCACCTCTCTCTCTCTCTCTATTCTCCAACTACAACTCCGAGACTTGCTCCTCAATGAACAAGTGAGTGTGTGTCTAAGTGAGGCATTAGCCTCCTTATTTATACAATTCTGGCATGTGTGGAAGTGTCTCTTCACTGGAAGGGCCGACTTCTCAATCTAGGTGGTTATAACCACCTTTAATATATTCTGGGGCCTCTTTAATATATTTTGGGGTCGACTTCTTATTCTGCATATTACAATTATGTTTTGACCAATATGCAAAAGGGGATTTGGTATTTTATAGTATCTGACATGATCAATCCACAATGGGGATTGATCTAATAAATAATTCCACAGTAATAATTAAAATACACTTTGCAGTTTCATTATTTCAACAAAACAAAGTTTGGATCAACAATTAACATCAGACCCATGTAATCTAATCCATAAAATTTATTTAATAATTGTCAAATGAGAAGGGGGTGAAATAGGGTTCATGGGATATCTGGGGTGATTTTATTGAGAGAAAAAGTGATATCATGACAGGGAGTAAAAACACGATGAATGCTCGACAATTCATTAAATAATTGATCTTGCAACAATACCAAAACATATCAACTGCCATCTATCTTTGTGTCATTTTTAATCACTATCATACATAGTTTTAATTTAATTTTAGTGAACACGTCATGCAAAATGAATTTGGGATCGTGAGGGGATTTATAATGAGCAAATTAGTGAGAAAATGAGAGGGAATTAGATGGATATTGTTCATAAAATAAATTAAATCAATCAAGTATCATAACTCTGTTTCAAATTTAATCCAAAAGCATCCACTTCCAAGACCAAAAACATTTAACTGTTCTTCAATTGCATACAAATTGCTTACTATCTTCAATAAAAAAAAAAATATTTTTCCATAAATCTTCGATCTATACCAATCTATGAATTTATATAATGACTATGCAGACATTTCCAATTCAACTGTAACAATATAACCATTTGAACCATAATATGCCATGCTCTAATGCTAATCTCTTTCCTTTTTAAAACAATCATAAAGTGATTCCATTATCTATATCCAACATTCATCCCTAAAAATCAAACAATAATAGACCTAGAATAAAAAATCAACAGTCACTGTCCTCTAACAGAAATCAGGCTTGATTTAAACACACATAGGTTCCTTTCTAAATCTGGATAGAATCAAAGAAAGTTTGATGATTCTATCATACACATAGGTCTGCAACAATGTAATTGACATAATTTGGATTCGACAACAATAGTCAACCCAAAAAATGTAACCCTGAGCTTGATATTTGTGTGAATTAGTATGTATAGAGTTCCTTTTAAAACAACCATAGTCTGCACGGTGACTCCCATAAGATGTATGAAGAGAACATAACGATATTGACACACATGTATCTCTTTTAAACTTTGACAGAATCATGATATGCTTGGTGAAATAATCACTCATGCAGGTAATTTCTTAACTTGAAATGTAATCATGGTCATGATAGGATTTAACGCAATAAGAAATACCATAATCAACTAGAAGGAAATCTCTTGGGTTGTAGGAAACGATACTTTTCTTTTATGTTCAAATGAAATCATCACATAGAGGGAACACAAAGATTTGACCAAAAGACATTTTTTTAAGTGAGAGAGCCTGTGGCTTTAAACTTTCAACAATCATTAAACCCAAAATCTTGACAAACCCCAAGAGGTTCTCGAGGAAGGTAGAAGCAAGTCAGACTCTAATTTGGGCCCTTTAGAATTTAATTGCAGAGAGTTAACGAAAGCCTTCTTGAATTTATAAAGCATAGAGAGCTCATAGTCCTTTACATCCTCATATGCATTTACCACCGAGTAACAATCATAGTCCACAAATATAATCTTGAAAAAAAAAAACAGAGAGCCATGCTCTTTAAAAACACCACAATCCTTCAACTCATAACTCCAAGATCTTGATAGAACCATAAGAGAATGTCCGAGTGGAAAATAAGGCAATTCAAGCTAAACAACCCATGAACACATAGATGCTTCTAAACTTTTTTGCAAAGAGTAATGAGGGTTAATTTAACAATTAATGGTACTTGAAAACACAGAGAGACCATGTCTCTTTCCAACACACAGGATGTCAATAAATTTTGAAAAAAATTGATAGTGAGGCCTCAAAACATACATCCATCATTAAACCAGAGATGAGAGGAGCGGGTTTCAAAACGCTTTGTAAAAATAATGTCAGGATACAACTTGTATCAACTCGATACATACACAAGACTCTATTAAACATTCTCAACCAACCAAGATTGGAATGTGGAAATATTTCAGTGAAATGATAGTAAAGAATGAGCCATCAAATAATAGCTCGGGGCTTAAAAAAAAAACCACAACAACTATCGACAATTGCATTGAAACTTGGATAAAGAATCACCAACCAAGAGGGAAAAAGAGTTGACAACCACTAATACACAGAATAGTGGTTAAAACCCCTTAACAATAAAAATCAGATCACGTTGCACCACTGCTACCATTTTTCATAGAGAATCACCATAAAAACCCAAGACGACTGAGTTAATGACTAATGTGCAGACTTTATAATCAATAACACCCATTATTTCGTTTAAAAATCCCAACATTTCGTAGTAATCACAAAGAACCCATAACACAATATTTACACTCACTCAAAAACTCAAGAAAAAACATAACCCATGCAATCTTGATCCACCATTTGATTCATAATACATAGATTCCATCATGGATGGAAAGAAAAGAGCCATACCTGTGAGAAAATCGCTTCAATGACAAGCTGGTTGAGTTTTCCCCTTCCAATATTGAAACAACAGAGCTTCCACAACCAACAGAGAAACAATGCAACTATGCTAGGGTGATGGAATCAAGGGAGGTTTGGAGTGATGTGCAATAAATTCACATCGCTTCCTCACCTGGCCCTATCCAATATCATGTACGATCCAACCCACTAACATAACATCCACCACTAAAATCAAACCATGTCCAATATCAAATTCAATGCCATATCCTTTGTATAGATTCGATACCATATCAATTGTATAGAGTGCCACCCGAGACATATCATAACTATACATTAACCTTATGCCATAACTTCAACAACAATCATATATTAACATTACCATATGTTCCTCCTTGTATACTCTTTAACAAAGAACATAGTATAACAGCTAGGTCCACCACTTGTATCAATTTATATATTCATTTGAAGTTTATATGTAATCTTTCACCATGGACTTAAGACTTATTCATAGTCCNCTTTTTGTTTTGAGCTAGCTCCCATTTAATTATAATCATATATGGATTATTAATAAATGATATAACATATCATACCATAGCACTTGTAACAATATAATTCTCATACCATAGAACTGCCATGTATCGTAAGTAAATATCAACAACATTTATCAACAATGCATCAACCACCCATTTATCATATCAAAATAAACCAATACTGCATCGTCAAATGTATAGGACTGTGTAGGAAACATCATAACAACAAAAACATATAAGCGTAACATATCTATCTTTGCGCCTCTAGTCTACAAGGGGGTCCCACCTACTAGTTAAATATTATCATGATAAATAAATAATAGTGTTTAGCAATCCTTTGTGGGCAAAATTCATTGTTTCAATTTTAATCGTCAACAACAGGTAGGATAGTTATCTTGCGTAAGCTCTAGAAAAATCCTATACCTAGGCACTTAACATATAAATCCATCTAGCATCGCCTCTATGATTTGCTTATGCTGCTACTCATCATTTTAAACTATCTTATTTTATCCCATGTGCTCAGATACTTTCAGAAGATTACTCTTTGCCAAAATTGCCTTGATTTATTTAGGTTTTCCTTTTGGAACATTACCCATTTCCACAACACTATTTATACACATTGAATTCCAACTTCAATTTCTTGATAAAAATTACCAAACAAAACAAACTAACTTAGGCTATATAAACCAAACATATATGCAAAACATTGAGCACACAAAATAATAATTTGACTAGCAGCAAATGCAATGTTCAAGTCTCCTCTTTCTTTTCCTTATATCTTATGATTCTCTCAAGAAGGACACATTGTCACTTTCCTAAGAAAAACTTGCAAATAAATATGCTCATGGACATCTATCTCAATAGAATAGTTATAACAAAATGAATGCCAAGTAACAATGCTATATGGAAGCTTTTCACTCTCTGGATGCCAAGTCTCCTAACAAATATTTGTTCAATTTCATCAATAACTATGTTGTCCAATGATGAACATTTAGGCACATAAGGAGATGCAACATCCATGCATTAAAGAAACCTTACATGAATACTAAGTTATATCGATCAATGATTGTTAAACTGAAGGAATAGAAGATTAATATAATCTCTTTCAAATTCAAGGTTTCATATGTTAATTTCATAGGTCATATTATTTGGCATCCATCATTGACAAATAAGTTTTATCATAAAATTGTCTTGTTGTGTATTTCTATTTCCACTAAGCTTTAAGGGATTCCTACCATAATTGATTAGGAAATTCCCACTCTCAAGTTTTTGGAACTCAATCTGGAAATATTTCTTTAGAACATAGCCATGAAAACATATTTTGTTTTCCATAGAATTGTATCAAAGTATTATGTAGCTATGCAATCCTGAGAGCCTTCGAAATCCAAATTCCAAGTCTCCTAAGAAATGTTGGTTCAATTTCATCAATAACTATGTTGTCAAATGATGGACATTTAAACACATAAGGAAATACAACATACATGCATTAAAGAAACCTTACATGAATATTAAGTTTTACATATAAATGACTCTTAAACTGTAGGAATAGAAGCTTAATACAAACTCTTTCAAATTCAAGGTGTCGTATGTTAATTTCATAGGTCATATTATTTGGAAATAGTCACTGACAATTAAGTTTAATCATAACATTGTCTTGTTGTGTATTTCCATTTCCACTAAGAGTCAAGGGATTCCTGCCATGATTGGTTAGGAAATTCCCACTCTCAAGTTTTTGAACTTAAATCTCAAAATATTTCCTCAGAACATAGCCATGAAAATATATTTTGTTTTCCATAGGATTCTACTAAAGTATTCTTCAACTATGCAATCATGAGAGCATTCAAGATCCAAATGTTAGACCCACCTAAATTCGATTATTGCATATATGCAATTCTAAGATCATCCGACAGTCAAATATCATACCCACTTAAATTATATTATTTCATTTTCCTTATGTATGCACTAAAATAATGTCATGAATATTATTGATGCTTAGATATATTTATTATAGTCATGAAGAAAAGAATACCTTGAATATTATTGATCATTTTAATTGTCTGCTATACCAGAATCCATCATATTAAAATTTGTTGGGAGTTATTTTCAACCAAATAACACAAATTTTATTCTTTATATTATTGTTGTATTTAATTGTTATTTTTATATGTTGGTAATAATTTTTTTTTATTATATTTAAATTTACAGTACTCAAATTTTATGAGCATCCAGGAAAAAAATACATAAATGTTATATTATCATGTTCTAAGGATAATACTCAAGAATTTAGTTGGAAAATTTGGGATCCTTTTAACATAACATTGTTGAAACTTCCTACTATATAAAAAACAAGCATATTCACAGTTTCTGGAATTGAATTTGCACCAAACAACAGAAAGATTATTCTTTCCATTATGTTTGGCTTTGATTTTACTTTCTATATGTTGGGTAGATTTTTTTTATTATTATATCTAAATTTATAGGACTGAGATTTTATCATATCGTCAAGGAAAAAAAATAAATCTATCATCTTCTAGGGTTAAGACTTGAGATTCTACTTGGGACATTTGAGATCCTTTCAACATAGCACCACCCAAACTTTATGCTATACTAGAATATATCTTATTCGAAGTTATTGTAAGACACCCAATTCCCTAAGTACCTTCTAAGGGAATGGTGTATACAATTTTAACTTATCCTAAATCATCTCCAAACATCTTTTCAAGTGCAATGTCATGTTCTTCTCATTGGAATATTTCCAATGACTATCAGTTTGCTCAAAATTAAGCTATGGATCAAAAGTTATGTCCTTTTAAAGTTGTGTAGCCTTAATTAGCCAAAGGAGAACTTACCGACATGTGGCATCCATTCCACCATATGAATGTGATATGATACTGACGCATCACCATTATGTGCAACGTGGGATACTCTTCTTGTGGGAAATCGAGGCAAGAGATGGGTGGTGGAGATCAATTGTGGTATAGATTGATAGTCTACCTCTCATCACATCCCCCTCTACATGTTCTAGTTTTAATGAAGGGGGGATGGGCCGCAAAACTCAACAAGAGTTAAGCCTTTGATGAAGTGTCTCAAATTGGTGGATTGTGCCCCCCCCCCCACCTATGGTTAACCTAACCACACAGGAACCTATGGTCAATCTAACCACACATGACCCCCTGCAATTGATACAATATTGACACATATCCTGACTGTGTCAACACTAGAGGGACCTCACTTTTCCAAACTGTCCTAACCACGACATGATATGTCACTTTCGGAACACCAACCTATCAGTCTACTTATACCTTCAAACAACAACACCCGATTCGGTGGCCCATCTAGCACCCCATACATGTGGTGGTGTCATAACCTGCCAATTGAAATTTGACATGGGACTATCATTACATGCCAGATAGATTGCATCTGTCACCCATAACTATCATGGACCACGCCCTCGAAGTTCCAAATTACAATGACATGTACATTAACCTCCACATGGACTAACACGGTATACATGTTCTCACACTGCACATGAGTTGTCGATTCAGATACTGACATATGTCTTCCTGAAGCATATCCTAATATGTCAACACCACGGGGACCATGATTTTCCAACCTAGTGTAATCATAGTGTGACATATGGCTACCAAGAAACTACCCTGTCATCATACTTATACCTTTGAACAACAACACCTGATCAAGTTGCGCCTCTATCATCTTAGACATGTGGAATTATTTTCAGCATGCCACATATCATAAAACATGGCCTTTTTGTTTCCTGTCAACTCGATGACACCTGTCACCCATAAACATCATAGCCTTCCCTCAAGAAGGACTAAATTACAATGGCACGTGAAGTACCCTCCACGTTGACTCACATGGTATACATGTCATCACCATGCACATGACTTATCCATTTAGATATTGGCACCTGTGCATTTGTATTGGATAGATTCCCTCATCCTCAACCACTCCAACCATATGAGGAAAGGATGGAACCATACCCGAGAACCTTTCCCCATTGGGGTATCGGTCATCCATCCCTTGAGCCCTGTTTCCACTCTTTGGCAAAAATTTACACTCCCTGATACCAATATCCTTGGTCCTGTCCCACCAACAAATCGGGATATCAGTCAACTAGGGTGCCCAACCACAAGGAACCGGCCTTCCTAATATAAATATTATAGACATAGGTCCTCATATCTTGGGATTTCGATATCCCAGTATACTGAAGTCGTGAGACACCCTCCCAAGCCTATCACAATAAATCTATGACTGAGATATCTAGGCCTCTGGATCTAACGAATAACATTTAAGGAATTTAAGCCTAGACTTCTGCACCCATTCAGAGAAATATTCGACACATGGCTTGACATGGAATATTATTGGCATGACACCTCACAATACATACTAATCACATTGTTATGGTGTCAACATGTGGCCAATGTTGTGTTACAACACACGGCATGGAAAGTGTCAATTGACATCACCAAGTCATCCAATTTACTATATATTTCTACAAAAATCCCAAATCCGTTCAACAGGTGTCATAACCCATGCCCTAGTATGTGGGCCAACTGTCATTCACCATGTGGACCAACCATAATGTGGCACAATTCCCCTGGTGTCGAGGTATCGAGACATTTGAGAAAGATAAAATCTTGGCTAGCTCTTGTGGGCTCTCCCATCTCGATATGCCTGGCATCAACTCAATAGGTTTTTTTAGCACTAGAAGTCACCCCTGGATTGCAATAGAGGTAAGCCCAGTACCCATCAATTTTATGTCATAATAAATAAAATTAAAGGAGGTCGATTGGGCATAGACCCAAGAAAATATCTCTTTAACTCATAAATCTGAACCAGGCAATGCATGAGCAAGTGAGGTCTTGATTTAACTTCAGTTAGTAAGTTGTAATAAAGGGTGAGTAGGGGAAGAACAAGTGAGGAGATGTAGGGGTCTTATATGGACATTAGTTATTCCAGTAGCCTAAGGAAGAAAAGATTCAAGAACAATATCCTCTTGGACCTAAAACTTTGGGAAACTAAGAGAACACTACAACAACAATGCAATCAAACCTCCATTGCAACACAGTCACAACCATTAATGTGAATCCTTCAATCATGAAACTCTCAATATCATATGAAAAAGAGTGGATAAAGGAGATGACTTAGATTAAACAAGAAGTCTCAAATCTTATTACATAACATAGAACCAGAGACGTATTAAATCATTACAATCGAGAGCATAGCTCAACCATTGACACTATTAAAAAAAATGAGAAAGACTCCTATATACTCAGAACAAAACAATAGAAGCCTTCTCGAGCTTTGCATTGAAGGCATTACGTCTGCATGCTTCCTAGAAGACTGTGCATGTAATATCTAGTCATACGTGAGCTTTAGTCGGACACAATCATGCTTTAGAATGGACCTACAGAGGAGCTAACTTGTTGACATTCCTTCCTTGGGATTTCTATTTATGGTGGAAACGACATTCAACCACCACCACCTACTTCAATAACTGCCTTTCTTGAGATTGAGAAGGCCCAAGTCAACTTTTCACCTGCAGAACTTAGTGGCCTCAACATTCTGCCATCTGGATCTGAGTTAGATTCTTGTAGGGGGAAGCCTGATGGTAGATGTGGATGTTGACGAAGTGATTGGCATGCTCAGCATGGAAAATAAGATGGGAGATAGGCAAGTGGGCAATCCCAGATGGGAACAAAATATTGAGGATAGCGTGGGGGATGCAAAAGCAGGAGATGAGGTGTAATGGGATAGAGGTGATGTGGCATGAGAAGATGACGAGAATACAAGGGGAGGCCGCGAGGCGATAAGTGAGGGAGTGGGGACAAGAAACAAGTGGAGGTGGCATGGAGTGAAGCGGTACAGGTGGCGAGATATGAGCAGGGATGATTTTAAGGATGGAAATTTATTTTAAAATGTAGAAACCTTGGCAAATCTTACTAATATTTCATATGCCAACTATAAATGTTTGGCGATATTTTTGTAAAAACATTCAAATTTCTAAGGATTATATATAGTTTTTATAAAATTTTGGCGATTTTTAAGGTAAAATAATTATATCCTATATAATTTGGGCGAATCATTTTTAAAATAGCGAATCTCGTTTTTGGAAAAACCATGGAAAATTAGCCCATGAGAGAAATTTAGCCCCTAAAATCATCCATGGATATGAGAAGGGGAGATGTAACAGGTGGGATGGTGAGTGGAGGACAGGTGTGGGAAGATAATAGGGAGTGATGAGATAGGGGAAGGGATAGGCCTACGGGACCGCTAGTGGAAAATA
>JASDQU010588935.1:80055-115024 GCA_032191745.1 Picea mariana | reverse complement strand
TTAACACCTGCGGAGTTATACTCTGGTATGAAGAATACTGTAGCGATGAAATCCCCAAATTCTTAACCAGAAAGAAATGTGTATTTACTTGGCAACCCGAACACAGTTGCGTGGAAATAGATCTTATCTGTTTTAATTTGTTTATGTTCCTGTTTATGAATCTAGGACGAAATTCACCCAAGCAGATGATGTAGTAGATGTTGGTGGGAATGTGGAAGTATTCCATCAAGAACAAGGAGAAAACCTGATGTTGAGAGGAGTATTACTCAAGCCCGAGACAAGGGAAGTAGTAGAACTTGAACAGAGGAAGAGAGTATTCAAAACTAAATAAAAAATTCATGATAAGTGTTGTCATATGTTCATAGATGGAAGGAGTACAAAAATTTTGGTACCCTATGAAGTAGTGTGTAAATTGTAGTTGAAAATCATTCCACATCCCAATTGATACAGAGTTTCATGGTTGCAAAAAAGACAACAAGTGATTGTGACTGAACAATGTTTATTGAGTTTCTAGATTGGAAGTTTTAGTGAACATGTTTTATATGATGTGATAGAGAAGAATGCATGTCATGTATTGATTGGGAGGCCATGGATGTTTGACAAAAATGTATTCCATGATGACAGAGAGAATTCATATGAATTTATAAAGGATGGTCAATGTTATAAGTTGGTACCAATGTTAGAAAAGAATATGGACAATAACAACAACAAGGGGATGGACAACAGTAACATCAAAATTATTAACAAAAATAACACCAAGAATCGGCATGGAAGAGACAGTCAAATCATGTTATGTTTTGTTAAGGAATTTCTAAGAGAGAAGAAACATAGTGGTTGTTGCTTGGCCATAATGCCAAAAAATATTTAGGAGACGAAGAAGAGGGATTTTATATCAGCTAAGATTCAACACTCCTTGAAAGAATTTAAGGAAATTGTAGCAGATGATTTACCAACAATATTACCTCCATGTAGAAGTGTATCACACTAGATCGACCTGATACGAGAGTCAATTTTTCCAAATAAGGAACCTTACTAGATGACTCCAACAGAGAGTGAAGAGATAAATAGACAAGTACATGAGTTACTTTACATAGGGTTGATTCAAGAAGGTTTGAGTCCTTGTGCAATACCAACAATTTTAACATTGAAAAACAATGGTGAGTGGCGGATGTGTACAAATGTGCGAGCTATTAATAAAATTACCATTCAATACATGTTTGGTTTCTTGAGAATGGATGATATCATGGAATGTTTGAGTGGTGTTGAGTACTTCACAAAGATTGATTTGAAGAGTGGTTATCATCAAATCCGAATAAGGGAAGGTGATGAATGGAATACAACATTCAAGATCAAATATGGGTTGTTTGAGTGGTTAGTTATGACCTTCGGTTTAACTAATGCACCTAGCATGTTCATGAGGCTAATGCGTGAAGTTATGAAACCGTTTTTGGGAAAATTTGTTGTCATATATTTATATGACATTCATATTTTCAGCAGAAGAAAAGGGGAACATATGGAGCATGTGAAGAAGGTGTTACAATGATTGAAAGAGGAGGCATATCTAATAAATCTGAAGAAGTGTACGTTTTTACAAAAGGAGCTTGTATACTTGGGTTTGTGGTTTCCAAAGAATCTTTAAATATGGATCCCGATAAGGTAAAATAAATATTATACTGGCAGACACCTAAATTCACTTTTGATGTGTGGAGTTTCCATGGACTAGCAAGTTTCTATAGGAAGTTCATTCGAAATTTCAGTCAGATTTGTGTGCCTCTTATTGAATGCATGAAGAAAGGCACATTTCAGTTGACAAAAAAAACAACACAGTCATTTGAATATTTGAAAAGAAAGGTGACAAAACAACCAATATTGGCACTTCCATATTTCAATAAGGTATTTCAAGTAGACTGATATGCAAGTGGGACAAAAATTGGAGAAGTTTTGAGCCAAGAAGGTAGATCGATATCCTTTTTCAATGAAAAGTTGAATGAAATGAGGAAGACATACTTTGTTTATGATCAAGAATTTTATGGTATCATCCAGGCTTTGAAAAAGTGGTGACATTACTTGATTCCAAATGAGTTTGTTTTGTTTACTGACCACAAGGCACTGCAGTACATCAACAACCGAGGTAAATTGAATCAGAAACATTCTAGATGGGTTGAATTTTTACAAAGTTATACATTTATTTTGAAACACAGGTCAAGGAAATCAAACAAGGTTGTTGATGCATTGAGTCGGAGGACAATATTGCTAAACACCATGCCAGTTGCAGTAGTAAGTTTGGAATGTGTGAAAGGGTTGTATGAAAATAATGTAGACTTTGTAGTGGCTTGGAAGACATGTAGAGAACCATGAATTATGGACAAAACACCATTCTTACAATACTTCATTCAAGAAGGATTATTGTTTAAGAGCCAACAACTATGTGTTCCACAAAGTTTGATACGGTTGAACCTCATTAGAGAGTTACATAGTTGAAGTTTAGGAGGAAATTGTGGCATGGAAGAAACCACAACATTGGTGAAAGAAAAATGCTTTTGGCCCAACATCAACAAAGGTGTCAGGAAATTTGTTGAGTGTTATAGAATTCAGAATACAAGACTTTACACTCCATTGTCGGTACTTGAAATACCATGGGAATATGTGAGCATGGATTTTATTTTGGGATTACCTAGGACATAGAGGAAGTAAGATTCTATGATGGTAGCAGTATATTGGTTTTCAAAAATGGCACATTTTGTAGCATGTAAGAAGAAAAGTGATGCTAGTGAAGTGGTTGTCTGCTAGTGGGAAAACCCACCTATAACTACACTAGGGTTCTAAGTATAGACATAGCAATGACTCCCTAAAATTCAATATAATTCCTACACTACCCCAAACATTCCACACAGATGAAATGAAAATGATAGAAGAGTAAGTCAGGAACAATACCTTTGATCAAAATGTTTGATGCTAACCTCCTCGAGCTTGGTTGCTTCCTTGGATGTTGGTCTCCTCCCAAAGATGAATTGCATCAATTCTTAGGAGAACAAGGCTACCAATATCATACCTCTATTCATATGTTAGGGTTAGATATAAATCATTATGCATGAACCAAATAAAAGACATAAATATATCATTTGGGACATTGAAACATATTCTTTTATTCAATATTCAAAGATTGGAAATTACAAACTCTACAGGCTGACGCTCCGTGAACCTGGTCCGAGCTCCACTTAAATTTTCTCCAAGTGCACCTTCCAAATGCCTTGTCTCACAATATGATGATCACTCCAATGGAAGGGAAGGGATTGCATGAGAGAAAATGGCTAGAGAGGGAATGTTGAGGCAAGAACTCAAAAAGGGTTGGAAATACTTGGGCAAGGAGGGAAAGGGAATTCGGGGAAAGTTTCACCATTCTATTTCTTGACTCTGAAATGAGACCCAAAGACCTCATTTTATATGAAAAAAGGATATTTATTCGGTTTGGGGATGGGCTATATCAGGTGAAATGGTTGGGAAACCTCCAATAGTCCGTTAATTCCACCAAATTCCTTGCAACTTTTTAATTTTTGCAACTTTTGGAGGTATACACGGGCCGTTTAGTGTGAAACTAGTGTATGTACATGGGTTTTTTTTATCATGTAACAAGCATATGTACATGGGTAGTAGTGCAGTAGGTCATGTACATGCACCAAAAAATGGTTTTTTAAAGAGAGTTCCTCAATAATGATTTGGAAAATTATGCAAGTAGGAAGGCCAATGCCATGTATGCATAAGTAGAGAATTTTAGGGATATAACAGATTTCCCCTAATGTATGAGGTCAGAAGAGAAAGTGATGGACAAAATACATTACAATATATTTACTAGCACAGAGTCAAGTGAGCCCGCGACCAGAGTTCGGGAGGCGCCATCTGCAAAACAAGAATTGTCTCTCTGAGGCGGGTATACCCATGCTCGGGATGAACTAAATCATGGATGCCAATAAATTACATTGCATATCCATGCCATATAAATGTATAAAGTGTAGCCGCGAGCAATACACAACAAATCAACATCTCAAAATTAGTCGAAGATATACAAGTACAATATGCATCTTCAAAAAGCTAGTGATGTCTGGAAAGAGATGAAGACTTCATAGCTCGAGAAACAAATTAAAGATGTTCAAAACTTAGGTAGGAGTACAATGGGAGTGTAAGACTCACTACCCTGAGGTCTTCAACAAGCTGTTAAGAAAATATTGGAGGATCTCGATGATCAGGCAGAGAACTTCGTCGATTTTGAATCTGGACTTGATTGGACCCACGAGATGGTCGACTCATGAAAGTCAAGAGACAAACTGCAGAAATTCCAACTCAGGTTGGATCAAAATTCCCTTGGACAAAAGCACAGAAGATGATCAGACTCAGTCAATGTAACATTGACATAAGTCTAAGATGCATGAGGCATCACAAACTCTCCATATGTTTGGAAGAGTAACCAAATGGAGGACACAACTCTATGTAGAGAGAACAACTTCCTAAGGTCATAATAAATCCCAATGCTTTATAAACAAACAAAAGTATGTGCTTTTTCCAAGGGCGACTATCTTTGCTGCCGAAAAAAAGAATGTATATTTCCCGTCCCCTCTTTTTGGAATATTTGATTTTTTTTGTCTTTTTCAATTTTTAACGATCTTGAAAAAGAATGAAAGAATGCTACATTACAAAGGAGGAACAGATATCGTGAGTAAGCAAACTAGTTCCAATCACATGGAACATACTGATTCTTCAGGAAAGGAAACATGTGCAGGGTAAGGACACTCGGGGAAAATTCCTCCATGGGTTAAGGTGTTAGATCGCAAATGCAAAAAGTGTTGCAAGGCTTGAATATAAGGAATTCTTTAAAGGTTCAGTTGAGAGAAACATGGATCCGACATAAGGACAAAGATGCAAAGATGAGACCCACAATACGATTAAGCATGACGCAACAAGACTCCTTCCATGTAAATTTTACAAGCCCGAAGAAGGTAAGATCGATGGTTTTTTCATGTTTAGAGAGTTTGAAAAAACGCAAAAAGAATACTCCAGGGAGTACCTTTTTCACAATTAGCCCAATCAACTCGAAAAAAGGGGTAAAATTGAAACGAAAGGGCATCTTTTCAAAACGAGTGTGACAAACACAAGATCGCTTGACTATATTTTCAATTTTAAGGAGTCTGAAAAGAGGTTAACTATGGAATCACAACCTTTTTCTGAGTTTAGTGTCCTTAACCCAAAAAAGTATAAAAGTAATTGAGGAGAAATCTCTTGGCAAGACGAATCTCCCGAGGTGTACCTTTTTTTTCTATAATCTACCGATTGGAAAAAGGGATTAAACTCATGCCAAGTGTTGGCATAGGGGAAAAATCAGGGTTCAACTCTACATCAAAGCACCAAAAAAACCCTAACTACCGATCCTTTCAGCAACACCTGCGAAGCAGAGGAAGTCTCACCCAAGGTAGAGGCAGGGGTGGTTGTAGGACTCAGATGTGTGCAACCTTAGCTGGGACAACGATATGTGATTACAACACTTAACAGAGCACTTAGCCAATCAATATGCATTATTTCATAAGTCCCATTCACATTGTAGATAAAACCCTAATTACAGATCAACGCAATAACAACCAAGATCAAGTACTTTCGATCACCTAGCACATAGCATTTCCTCAGATCCAACAATCAAGTATCATAAATCACTAAGCATCCACAGATCTATCTATCATACATCAAGATCAATGCATTAAGCAGATAAACACATAAACAACATGAGAAATATTGCACAAAGCACATCAGAACATAGGATATACGTGGTTCACCCCAGTGTGGGGCTACATCCACCAACTCTTCTCTTATTTATTAGGCTCTTCCAATATTCTTACATGCACCAAGACACAAAGCCAACTCTGCATATGACAGAAGATCTGTGCGCACCTCGCCAGATCCTCCTTCCCCGAGTTAGGTCATAGCACAAAGCCTTACATAGTTCGTGCACAAAACTTCTTACACAACACTCACACTTAGCTCTGCAAACCTTAAGATGTTCATGCATAAAGCCAACTAGCCATGCACTAAGCCGATTCATGACTAGTAACTACTTCTTACATTGCCTAGATACTTATTTATACATTACAAAAATGGCCTAAACATGGGTAAACCCATCGGCCGACATCACCATACCTATTACATAAGCCCAAAACCCAAAAATCCCTAAAAAGGGATCGAGATCCTACAATCTCTACTTCGACAGCCTGTCGAAGTCCCAAAAGTAGGTCAAACATGACCAAGGATCCTCAAAGCTTGGTTAAGGTCCAATAGGCCCCCAACACTCACTTGTGACTCATCCCGAGTCACTCTGATCTGGGTAGCTCTGCTTCAAAAGCCTCCAGCTTGGCTCAAGCTGCTTCGACCTATTGTTGCGCCAAGGCCTCCTGCTTGGTGAACTCTTGGATAACTGCTTCGTTGAAAGGTCCCTCTAAGCATTGTTCAGCTGCAATGATGACTTGTTCCAGTTCTTCTCCTTGGCCTTCAATCTCTACGAATAGTGGAAAGCCTCATCCTGGATTGGTCGGAGCCTCTGAGTCACTTCCATGAATTTTCTCTGAATGGTGTGGACTTGATTTTGAGCAATGTGCTATTCTTGGGATTTCTTCATCCTCTCGATTGTTGACAAGGGATTCAACTGTGCATGTACTATTTCTGCTTGCTGCTTTTCCTCCTGGAGCTGTGACTCCAGTGCCTTCAATTCATGATCCTCAGTGAGTCGCTCATAAGTCTGGGCACTGCGATCACTTAGCTATTTACATTCCATGGCGAGGGCCTTGATTCTCTCAAATACACTTCGAGAAGTTGCTTCTCTTTGATCTCATACATCTGGCGGAGTGTTGGGCACTATTCATAGCTTCAGATCTGTGATTCTCTATTAAAGCTGCTAGATAGCTTCTGCAAGTTGTGCTACTTGATGCTCTTTTGGTTCTTCTGCTTTTTTCTCTAAGCCAGTCATAGATTGAAGTGCTTTGCTGATTGCTTCTTTGACTCCAAGCTGCTCTGTGAGCAACTAGTCTTTCTCTTGTTGGATTTGTGCTTTCTCCTCTTCAAACTTTGTTTGGAGAGAAACCTTATCCTGCTGCGAACCTCGACGTTGGTCTATGACTACTTTTTTCACTTTATTTAGGGCCTATGTGGCCTTTTCTATTTCTTCTTGTGTGTGATGAAGGCTAGCTTCGGTGCATCACCTAGTTTGCGGAGTTGGGTAGGCTCATCTCCCAACTCTGGTGCTTCTGATGGCGGGGGCGCAGTGGATACTGCGTGGCTGGATTGAAGGGCCTGATGTACCTCTCTGAGTTCAACCTCGATTATGTCGTACATCTCCTCTTGCTTGGCTTCATGTTTATACAATACATCCCGCAAGGCATCTGCTGCAACTACGATGATGAATTCGAAGTCATCGACCGTGAGCACAGTTCACATCGTGGTTTTTCTCGCTCTTGACTTCTTTCGTGAGGTAGGTTTCATGGGGGAAACCTTTCTTTTCTTCGAGGGATCAACCTCATAAACATGATCCCTAGGAAGTGATACTTCACCTTGCTTCTGCTATTCTACTTTTTCATTGGTCTCTTCTCTATATACTTCGTCATCACCTCCTCATCTAGGTGATACTGAAGTAGTTTCATTTGATGCACTGCTTAGGTTTTGTACTTCTTCGATCTTCTTCCTTCTGCTGGTTCCAGGTGTGTCATGTTATTTGTGAGTGGCCTTCGAGCTGCCAATTAGTTTGGGATCAGACATTTCTGCAGGGTCAGTAGGGATAAGGAGGTCTTATGACCAGTCCTTGGTTATCTCCTCAATGTCCTCCTCTGTGAGCTTATAGTATGACTAAATCTCCTCTTTATGCTCATCTACTTGCGTAGTGATATAAATGAAGTGCCAATTTGCGTGAAATTTCATGAGAGGTATGAACCGGTGCAGGGTGTTATGCGTCATGCGAGGGACAACCCCGATAGCCC
This sequence comes from Picea mariana, assembly GCA_032191745.1. NCBI lineage: Eukaryota > Viridiplantae > Streptophyta > Pinopsida > Pinales > Pinaceae > Picea > Picea mariana. The sequence goes on along the minus strand of JASDQU010588935.1, from coordinate 107,018 downwards.
TCTTCAACTGGAGATAGTACGTATGGAATACTGTGTTTGACTGCCACTATATTCCCATATCACTCGAGTACCAGAGCGTGGTGAACTTTGCAACGAGTGGTTCGAACGAATCAATGTTCGGGAAGGTCACACCTTTCGGCATCTCCCAAGTAGTAAACACTATGAGGATCAGGAACCAACTAAAGTGGAACTCATAGCCCTGATCCCGAGCTTCGCAAAAATCCAGTTCGAGCTAGTTGACTAGGTACTTCAACCAGTTCATATGGAGTCCTTCTACACATTTCCCGATGAGGTCAACAACGAATCCTGTGACTTGTGTAGGTCTTTTCTTCCTCACAAGCTTTCCTACAATTAGTTGGCAGGCTAGGTGTACTGTGCCATTATGGATGGAAGATACCTTGTAGCCTCGCGTCCCCTTTTATACATCCCCATATGTGTCTTTGATCCTCTGTGCTAATGCGCGATCTGTAGCCTTCCCTGGGTAAAAGTCTCGTGGGTTGAGTCCCTGCATGCTCAATTCGGTGATCCTATGGATCAACGTCAGATCGACTGTGATGTGTCTATCTAGCCATATATAGTCACCATGGTAACATGATAGTAGGATCTTAACACATGTGTTAACCTCATGGTGCTTTCCAAAGTGTGGAATCTTCATCAAATTCAAGAGGGTGGACTGCATGAGGTTCATAGTCCATGGATAGGGGATTATTTTCGAGTTCTTCCCCTTNTAATTGTAAGGAATGAGCATGCTGTAGTTCTTATGGTCCCCTAGTTTGAAGTTGTTGAACTTCAATGTCGTGATCTTATCTTGCTGCGTTCTTACTGCACGTATCTCCTTAGGGAGGTACGCAGTAACCATGGTGTAATCAAAGTCTCTTGGGACATTGTCATGACTCACTGCACCAACCAAAGGTGGGATGTAGTCGGGTAGAATAGTCAGGATTAACTTCGCATTTGCCAAGTCATCTCGATGCTTCGTTCTTTTCACTGTTGCAGGTCAGGATGGTCTAGATCCATGAGCAATATACGAGGAGGCTTGAACTCCTCTAGTCGATGAGGCCTGAATTTCGACGGACATCACCTTCTCAACCATAAGGAATATTAGAACTTCTTCGACGACTTTCTCTGCGGCGTTGACCTCGTTCGACATGCACGCTTAGATCAGATAACTCAGGTGGATGGATGAGTGCTCAAAGCAATAGAACATGTGTCGATCTCAATAAAAACAGTGAGGTAGTAATGAGTTGGCTTGGATACAATGCACAAAAGTGTTCTTGGTGTAATAGTTGACTCAATAAGTAGGTAGTAGGTAACGAATTTCTCCAACGAACAAGATGCCTTCATCATTGCGGTTCTACCTGTTGCGACGTGGTCCCAACATTTTGATGGCGAGCTTTCTAGCCATAACTGCTATACTAACCATTCGGGGTGTCAGGCTAACAGTTATAATTATTTCAATGGCTATATCGCTTCGTCGTGGCAAAGTGCCATGTTGCACCGTTCTGATATCTCAGTGAAGTTCCATTTTTGCAAAACTTCCTTCTGCGAAGTCCCTTTTGGAACATTCTGAAACTTTTCTATCTTTTCTCTCTTCTTACTGAGCTTTCTAGCCTTCTTCCCTGTAATATTATTCTCAGTATTCCTCTTTCCATTATGATTCTTATCTCCTTTTATCATAGTAACTCCACGATGTTGACGGTCTTTCGTAGCGTTCAAGGCCAATAATTATTCTCTGTCTGGGGTAGGTGCTCTACTCTTCGGCGAGTCTTCTTGTGTTCTTTCAACTTCGACATCCAAGTTTCTAGTTCTAAACAACTTTGATCTGTTCTCCTGCTCTTCAATCAAGTGCACTATCCTCCTAGTCATGAAATCTTTTAATTCTTTCTTCTTTTTTTCTAAGACTTCCTCTTCTTTTCTTCTGGCCTGATCTTTCTCAATCCAAGTTTTTCCTAGTAATATAGAAAATGGGGCGCTGTACTCAATAAATTTAACAACCTCAAAATATTCCTCTGTCATAGTTCCATGAGCACTCATAGATATCTGTGTGAGTCTTCCACATAGGGTTATCAAATTTCCTCTAAATAATCCTATTCCTCCCAATGAAGGAATCATAGCAGGCTTTCCCAAAATTTCCCAAGTTCTTTCTGTCATGATATTCATCTGTGTTTCCTCATCCATAACACAGTCAATGTTGAAGTCTCCTATTCTTGTTTCTATGCATTATTTTTCTTTGAAGATCTCTGATAAGTTGATATTTCTGTGATCATTCAGGGTTTCTTTCATTTGTAGCAATACATTCTCTAATTATTTCTAGGGTTCTTCCATGGTCTTAGTTTCTTTATCTTCTTCAGGGTTTTCTTGTCTCATATTCATTCTTTCAAGATTAACAATCATTCTAGGGCAATCCAAAACTTCATGGTCCATAGCTTTACAACAAAGGAAAGTAGGACCTCTACCAGGGAATTCTTGAGCAAGATGTCTCGATCTTCTGCAACTATAACAAAGGGTTAATCTTGTTTTTCTTTGAAGTGATCCCCAACCTTTCTTGTACTGTGCACTAGGATCATAGTAGCTAACCTGCAAAAAATTCTTTTTGGGATCCTGCATCCATTTGTTAGTACAAACATTCTTTCTATGCATAGGGATAACATATCTTTCATTGTTTCTATTAGATATACTCATATCAAACCTTCTTTCATCTAGTTGTGCCCTATTATTCAATCTAGGACAAAATCTATCAAACATACCTAGATCCATTCTTTCGAAATAAAACTTTCCACTTATCTTACATTTTCAATAAAAAAATTTCACTATTCTTACCTTTATTAGAGCACAAATCTTCAATATCTTACCTTTTTTCTTCAGATCTGACTTTATCTTCTTAGCACATAGCTTTACAGGTCAAGTAGACTACTGTGCACTAAAGCAATAGATCTATGCACATAGATTTTTTTTCTTCATTTCTCAGCAATCACAGTTTCAGTCTCGACAATAGAACCATTTGTTGGAATACGGGTAGACCCAGGGTTCAACACTACAATAGCGCACCAAAAAACCCCTAACTACTGACCCTTTTGGCAACACCTGCGAAGCAGATGAAGTCTCACCCGAGGTAGAGGCAGGGGTGGTTACATGACTCATATGTATACAAACTTAGTTGGGACACTGATTTGTGATTACAACACTTAACATAGAACTTAGCCAATCAATATTCATTAGTTCATAAGTCCTATTCACATTGCAGATAAAACCCTAATCATAGATCATTGTAGTGGCAACCAAGATCAAGTACTTTCGATCACCTAGCACATAACATTTACTCAGATCCAACAATCAAGTATTATAAAGCACTAAGCATCCACAGATCTATCTATCATACATCAAGATCAATGCATTAAGCAGATAAACACATAAACAACATCAGAAGTAATGCACAAAGCACATCATAAAACAGGATATACATGGTTCACTCCAGTGTGGGGCTACGTCCACCAACTCTTCTCTTCTTTATTAGGCTCTTCCAATATTCTTAAATGCACCAAGCCACAAAGACAACTCCACATAGGACATGAGATCTGTGCGCACCTCACCAGATCCTCCTTCCCTGAGTTAGGTCACAACACAAAGCCTTACACAGTTCGTGCAAAAAACCTCTTACACAATACTCGCACTTATCTCTGCAAACCTTAACATGTTCATGCACAAAGCCAACTAGCCATGCACTAAGCTGATCAATGACTAGTAACTACTTCTTACATCGCCTAGCTACTTATTTATACATTACAAAAACGGCCTAAACATGGGTAAACCCATGGGCCAACATCCCCATACCCGTTACATAAGCCCAAAACCCAAAAATCCCTAAAATGGGGCCAAGATCCCACGATCTCCTCTTCGACTTGCTCTCCACCTTCGACAGTCTGTCGAAGTCCCAAAAGTAGGTCAAACATGACCAAGGATCCTCAAAACTTGGTCAAGGGCCAACACCAAGTAGATGTTCTTCTGGACTAATTCAGCGAGTGTGAAGGAACAAGGTCACTCGACGATCTTTTCTATTTTAGGGAGTTTGAAAAGAGATTAACTATGGACTCCGGGGGGGTTCCTTTTTCATAAGTAATCTCCAAGGCCCAAAAACGTTGATAAACCAAAACCAAGGAGAATGTTCCTTTTTTGAAAATTTAGTTCCTCGGGCCTGGAAAAGGGTTAAACTTACACCTGAGAATACTCTTCTAGCGAACCGAAGTTCCTAGAGAATACCTTTATTCATAAAATTATCCATCCAGATTGAAAAAGGGATAAACTACCACCGTACAGACATGCCTTCTAATTTGAGTTTGGCGATTGTGAAGGGAAACAAGATCGCTTGACAATATTTTCAATTTTAGAGAGTCTGAAAAGGGCTTAAAGAAGACTCTAGGGGTCTACTTTTCTCAAGTAATCCAGACGAGATCAAAAGGAATAAATATAGTCTCGTTTGGATGATGCTTTCAAATTTAAAAGTGAGTTTGAAAGACAACAAAGTGTGCTCATTAGGGAGTCCCCAAGGTTAAGGCCAAGAAAGATGATTAGCAATAAAAATGAGGCTTCAAAATGTAATCATGTTAGGGCTAACAAGGACTCCCAAGCCTATAGTCAAAACTGACAACATGGATGCCAAAATGAAGCAACGGATCTACCTAGGGAATCCATGTAGAGGTATGCTCTACCACCTAATTATGCACTTCTAAAGAAGCAAAGAAGGTTATGTGTCACACTTCGGTGGGGTTGATCCTATGGTGAAGCAAAAAATACAACGAGATGTAGAAAGGTGGGAGTGAAGACCTAAGTTATATGAAAAAGTTGGAAGAAGCGACTTTCACCAAAGGATGACGAAAATGTAACCAATCCCAAAAATAATCACCAAACTAAAAGGAGAAGTGTATCAGAACGACTAATAGATAACTCAAAAGAAAATTTGAGTAGCCACTAAGCCAGGAAAAGTTAAAAAAGGGACCAAAAAAGGGCAAAAAAGGCCAAAAAAGTCTATAAATAGAGGTGGACAACTCATTTTCACCATTGCAAATTGGAAATTAACAAAAAAATAAAAAAACCCCTTCACCAAAAGAGTGAAATCCAAGAGCTACGTTGGATGAAAAACCCTCCTACTTGGACCAAGTAAGTATAAAATTATTCCTCTTGCATTTCCATTCTTCCTTTTTTATTTAATTTTAAGTTTGGGGGGGGCACACCCTTGTAAAAAAGTCGCGTCTGCGTGTACGTGGGTTTTCCAAGGCTAGCCCGCATATGTAATCGGGTAGAGTAATAAACAACCCGCGTACATACACGATTGTGTACTGAACAACACACATACACCTCCCTTGGTATTGAAAAAATAAAAATACAAGTATTAACTCATCTACAGATTTTGTATGTGAGAAGATGTGTGTTCACTGGAGGGAGAGAGAGCATGAGGAGTTGGATATCTTGGTTGAGGAGGACCCTATGGCTATCACCTCACTGAAATAGTGTGGATTATGGAAATTCTTTTGGTGTATGTTCATTAGGGAACAACCGAGGTTTATTAACACTCTTGTGGAGTATTGGCATCCTGACCCAAAATCTTTCATGCTAGAGGGTCAATCACTAATCTCGACTACAGAGGATATTTACTTCCTGTCCGCCCTCTCAATAAGAGGGGATTTTATCAACTTGAGGACCTTTCCTCAGGGGCCATTCAACATCGAGGACTACATCAACATGTATTGTGAGGATGGTACTGGGAAAGTGGGTTCTCAAGTTCCAATTCATAAAATCACCAACCTCTCCCTACAAGTGATTCTACTCATTATCGGGTGTATTACTAGATCTGCAACACTCCATCAAGCCTCTCATGCACATATGCATTGTGTAATTCAGTTTTTGGAGGTGACAATGTTTGACTGGAGTACTACCATGCTTGTATGCATGAAGTGACAACTCACAAAGTGTTGTAGGTGTACCAACAAGAAATTTGGGTTTGGTACCATCTTATGTTCCTTCTTCTTCGAGAGGGTGCCCAGTATCAGTCCTAGAGAGACAATATGGGGGCATATAGCCTCCTTCCCAACAGTGAGTAGGTGGAAGGTTTTACTGCCTAGACATCGTGGAGGAAGGACTGTAGAGGCCTTCGACGACAAATTCTTTGACTGGTGGGAACGTCAGATCCTAGTCATAGAGGATTATCCCTATGTAGGGATCAACTTCCTCAGAGATCAAGACATGCCTGTGCCCCCTGACGAAGAGCATGGTGAGATAGGTAACATATATTTTTGAAGTTATTAAATTTTTAATTTTTTATATATATCCTTTTTTATGTGCATGCTAAAGTACTTACTTGTGAATCTATTATGTATAGATGTGGGACATGCTCGACTCACAGACTTCGCCTAGACTAGGTGTCATCCTCGACCAGAGGCAGGACCAACAACAACAGGAGGACCAACAATTGCGAGAGGACCCCCAATCGAAGAGGTTGATAGAGTCTTACGACAAGTGGAGAGGAACCTCACTACTCTCACTTGTGCAGTTACTATGGCTGAGATCGAGGATCTCCCCCCAGCTATGAAGCCACATGTAGTAGGGGTGTCTCGGCCCTGGGCCCAATTATTCCGGCATCTTGCGAACGCCTTTTTTCACTATATCAGGGCCAATAGGCTTAGACCTTAGATAGCATCGGACCATTTACGTCCCGAGGGAAATTTTTGTACTATGTATTATGAGGGATTAAGCCTAACGATGTATACCGATGAACTTTAAGGCTTTCATGCCCACTTTTGTACTCATGACACTATTTTGGACACACACACACACACACACACACACACACACACACACACACACACACACATATATATATATATATTATACATCTTTTTTTTAATGGATAACATTTTTACAAATGTATTTACATGTGTATGTGTGTTATTTTCTTTTACATATGAGAGAAATTCCAATCTAAAACTTGATTAGCTAGAGTATCAGTTAAATGATTAAATCTCCGAGGAACATGAATATACGCAATTTAATCAAAAGATTGTTCTAAGAGACGTACCCTAAGGAATCGTCGGTGAAGAGTGGGATCATAAACATGGTAAACCCCCTTTAACTGGGACACAACCAATTGAGCATCTAAGTAAACCCAGAGGTAAGAAATTCCATGTGACAAGGCGTCACGTAGAAATTATATCACTGCGTTGTATTCAGAAACATTATTGGTTGCGTCGCCTAGAAAAATACCTTCGAAAGATAACAAATAGTCTCCAGGTGTGAAAATCACCCAAGCTGTGGAAGCAGTCCTTCGAGTGTGTCGGCTAGCATCGTTTTTGAACCCAAAGAAAAACTCCGATTCACTTGACATATTCCACAGTGAAAAAGAAGACATAAGTAACTACACATCCACAAGATAAAAAATAAAAAAATGTATAAAGGCTATACATATATACAAGAAGTCACCCAGGTGACCAACCTAAGTGTAGTACTTCTTAAGGTAGAGCCCATTTCTAGGCTCCATTAAAGTATTTCCCTCAAAATCAACTAGATGGTAAGCGCCCTTCTCTAAGACCTCTTTCACAATGAAAGGTCCAAACCACATGGGTTTGAACTTGCCTGTCCCCAAGGGATCTTTGTCTTGATCATAGACCAGGACAAGATCACCTTCCGAGAAAATACGAGGGCAAACAGACCTATCATACTGACACTTGACTCATTGCTTATGAGCCTCATTTTCCAAGGCTGCATCACGAAGCTTCTCAATATATAGAAGGTGTTACTCAAGCAATGAAGTTTTGGGAAGTATCTCTACTTCCAACTTTAAATAAGGGATCTAACACTCAATGGGTAAGACTACTTCCAACACGTATATGAGTTTAAAAGGTGAAAAACCGGTGGTAGTATTTACAGACATTAGATAATCCCACAATGTTGAATATAACATCAAATTCCAATTTGACTTGGTTGAATTGAGCGTGCACTGAAGAATAGTCTTGAGAGACTTATTCACAACTTCAACCTAACCATTTTCTTATGGGTAATAGGGTGATGAATTTTCTTGTTTGAACCCAAGCTTTGATGTTAACTCATTCATCATTTTATTCTGGAAGTGACTATCATGGCCAGTGACAATATCCTTTGGGATACCGAATCTCGCGACTATATGATTGAAAATGAAAAGGGCAATGGTTTCACCATCATTTCTAAATGTCAGCATAGCTTCAACCCACTTCGTGAAGTAGTCTACTACTATGATGATGTAATTATGCCCCCCGGAAGAATAAGAGTGACATGTAGTGAAATAAATCTGCCACTTGGTGAAGGGACTAACAATAATGACTGGAAACATAGGAGAAGGGTGTTCCCACATCTTCCAACAGAAGACCTGGCACAGGTGGAACTTCTTGACCTCCTCAATACAATCCTTGATTAATGAGGGCTAGAAGTATCCTGCATGTAGAATATTTTGTGATGTTGCCAACCTAGAAAAATGAACTCCACATGCTCTAGTGTGACAGTCGTACAAAACGAGCTCTGCTTCTTCGTGAGTGAGACACTGTTGAAGAATGCAATCCATGCCCTAATGATACAAAGTGTCATCAAGAATGTGATAGTTTCGCTCTTGGTGTCGAATTAGTTGACGCTCAACGTGAGAAGCATAAGTGGGGCACTTCAAAGTCTTAATATATACAAGAATATCTCCATACCATGGGTCTGAAGACACAACTAGAAAAAGGTCTTTGTTAATAGGTGATTGTTAGAGCATAATATAACTAGACTCAACTGGCAGTTCTGAAAAAAGTTTGACAAAGACTACTGAATTTTTATATTTCGCACAGACAAATCTAAGTCAAATTTTTGCAGGATAACTATCCATCTACTGATATTTTTGTCGATGACCCGACTTGTTAACACATATTGGAAAGGGTTGATGACGACAATGATGGTGGTCTTGCGAAGCAATATATAGTGATAGAACCATTGGAAAGCTTGAACAACTAAGATAATAGATAACGTGCTCTTCGATCATTTCATCCTCTTGGAGCAAGGCCATGCCAATGGTCAACTCCGTAGTAGACAAATAAAACAAAAAATATTTTTTATAATCAGGAGGCTGAAGAAAAGGGGTAGACATCATGGCATGTTTCAATGCTTCAAAAGAGCATTGAGAAGCTTCATCTCATTGAGGATCGACCATGATCCCTGTTTTCGACATGCTGAAACCTAATAAATGATCTGATGTCACACAAAAACTGCACTTTTTAGGATTCAAGCGAATCTGATAGTAGTAACATCGCTCAAATATTAGTCGAAGATGGGTGGGATGATCAAATCTCTTGCGAGAAAATGATGCTATATCATCAAGGTATTCCTTGACTATGTGTTTGAGGTCGTGAAAAGAGAATGACATGGCTCGTTGAAAGGTATCTCTGACATTCTTTAGGCAAAAAGGAATCTTTTGATACGAGAAGGTACCCCAAGGACAAATAAAAGTCGTTTTATGTTGGTCCTTAGGTTTGATTTGAATTTGATTATATCCTGAAAAACCGTCCATGAAAGAAAATACTTCACACCTGCACACTCATCGACAATCTGATCAATAAATGATGTTGGAACATTTTATTTCGGGCAAGATTTTTTCAAATAATGGAAATCCATATAAACATGAATTGTGCCCTATTTCTTGTTGACAAGAACTGGGTTTGATAGCCACTCCATCAATTGTATGGGGTATTAAAACCAACGTTGAGAAGTTTCTCTACTTCTTCCTTGATCACTGTTGTTTTTCGAGGATTGACTGGATGAAGCTTTTGTTGGTCCGGTTTGACATTGGGATAAGTCATGATTTCATGTTCGATGATTCATGGGTTGATGCCTGGCATATCCTCGTAAGACCAGGAAAAAAAGTTGTGGAACTCCTTGAATAAATCGGTGTAAATTTGAATCTCTTCAGGGGAGCAATCCGCTCCAACGAAAACATTCTCCACGATGCTAGGGGTTATAGAGATATCGATAGGAATAGTTGTAGAAATGATTACAATGTTACCCTTGGTGTAAACTCCATGCGTAGACATAGGATTGATAGGACAAGGGATATCTCCATTCACGGTCAAAAGAAACTCTCCCGCCTCGATTCTCCTAAGATCTGGAAGAAAATAAGATCTATGATGCAGATCATCCAAAGGTCTATCAGGACCAGTCACTGCCTCTAGAATTGCCTCATCAGAGGGAAAGACCAATTATAAAGGATCTTGAAGGACGAGAGAGTATTAATCCCAAATAGAATTGAGAACTGAATCTATCTCTTGTGAGGGAGCTAGATCGGGGTTGGTCGAGGCTTGTTGGAAAATGTTGTATGCAACCTTAGCTGTGGAAAAGGGCATGGACATGCCAAGGTTCCCTATCCCTTCCATCGAAGACGATGGGTAAGGTAAAGTCCATGGGTCATGAAAGTAGCTCGTTTTAAAAGATGACACTTGAAAGATTGCATCGCTCGATTGGTCAAGAACAACCGATATAAACTTTACATCATTGGAAGGTGAGAGATAATCAAAGGTTGCCATCAATGAAATAAAAAAAATGACACCTAAGTTAACAGTGTAGGGTTGCAGGTTATCAATCATCGGGACTGTGGAATCCCCTGATGAAGGGTCAGGACGAAAGAAGGACAATTGGTCGATTTTTACAATTCGACCCTCTTGCAGAAAGCACAAGACCCGAAAAACCATGACAACCAGTGCATTCATCGCATAGGTCCAAATCTATCCTAACAAAATATTGTAGTTGAGAGGCGCATCAACTACTTCAACTTTGACGCACATAGTTTTACCTCCTAACTGCATGGCGAAAGAAGGAATTATTCCGTGTGGTATAAACAACCGACCTTCAAAAGCTATAAGCAACGTAGGTGACAGAGATAACTCAGGTTGGCCAATGGCCTTCCAACATGCCGATGAAATCATGCAAGTTGAGGAACCCTCATCAACGATTGTACAGAAAATGTTCCATGTCAATGATTTCGTGGTGTATGCCACTACTATATGAAAGGCGACATGGTGAGGAAGATGAGGTTTAAGGTCAATTGGATTGAAAATGATCGCTTCTAGGTTACTAGTCTCCACCGCTCCCAAGGTGGAAAACAAATATTTTCTCTATCAGGGGAAACTTTGGAGAACCTCCATAGAAGACATCGCACAAGGGGTCTATGCCAGATCCTCCACAACAATGTAGTTCTAAGAGACCCTCGCATTTGGATTATGGGAAGCCTTCTTAAACACACCTTTATGGATGGGAGTCCTTGTTTCTCCCTTTGTATTCTCAATTTGTAGAGGATTCAATGGGTTAGTGGAATCTTTTCCCTTATCGACAGATTCTGGTGTTGCGTAGTCATGAGTCTTGGTGGATAAATGAGCATCGACGTTCATCATGTAAATTTTCACGACCAGGTTTTTAGGAGTAGGCGCGGGGGGTCCTTGACTTCCCCCATCCGCACTTGTGGATGCAGAAGACTAAACCATATTTTTCCCTTGTGGAAAAAGGTTTGTCAACACATTAGGCTATTGTTGTGCTAGTAGCTTCTAGGCTACTACAAGCCAAGGGTATAGGTGAGTCGGGTGGCATTCCGTGCAAATATTACACAGATACTTTGATTTCTTCTTCTCATTTTTTACCTCGCCAGCATTGTTAGAATCCTTCTTATCCTCTTTACCCTTTTTGTTTCTTTGTTTCTTCTTTCCCTCGGTTTTTTGGTTGGCCTTGGGAGTTTTCGACTACACACTATGTACATCTAATGTCTGGGTAGTGGGGGAAACTCAACTAGGAGTCTGGTTGGCCACAATATCCTGTATCGAAAATTGTTGCAAATGATTCAACAACAAATCCATGGACTTGCCTTTTTCTGATCCCACTATGCAATCAACGTGGGCCCCAAACTTTTGTTTGGCCTTATCGAGAGTAGACTGTGGTGCGTCGGGTAAGATCTCGTAAATCATGCCAGAATGAGAGTAAATCAGTTCTAGTGTTGGGCTCTCATAATAGCCTCTTCCTCAGAAAAAACCCCAGACATTGCTATGTCCTTGTAAACACAAGGAACTAAAGGCTTTAAGAACCACTCAAGAAAGAAAGGAGGGACCTTGATCTTAATCAAGCTCTTTCTTCACCGCCATTCCTGAATATGATCGAAGATATGGTCAACCCTGGTTTGCTCGAAGTTGGCCAACAATTCGATGTCGACATCATATCTCACTAGTAATTAGAAATGGTTCAAGAAAACCATCACCAAGTCATTAAAGTAAGAGTACCTCGAGACGTCGAGCCCGATATACCACTTCACAACACCCCCTATAAGAGTGCGTTGAAAAATATGCAATTGAACGGAGTCATATTTCAATGAGTTTGACAAGAACCACAAGTGAAATGTAGTCAGATGATCACCTGGATCCTCTCTAGGATTTCCCTCAAATTTTAGAATATCCGAAGGAAACTTAGTCAACATGGGAGGCCAACGTGGATCGTGAGATATCGGTTCATTCAGTAATATCAACAAGTCTGGAAAATGCAGGGTTTTGAGAAAGGGTAGTTTCAGTTGTGGATTATTTACAGGAAATGAGGGTCCTGGATTTTGATTGGCACCACGTTTCCAGGAAATGTTGGACTGGTGGCCAGGGTTTTTGTAAAAACCATGGCCTTTACCAACAAAAGGAAATTGCATCTGTTGAGGCATCATCGACTGAATCCTGAAATTGGATGACATAGCCTGCACATGGATTTCTCCCTATGTTGTGTTCCAAGGACCTAGGTTGGGGATTCCCCTAGCCGATCCACCTGACATAGGTACCAAACCTGGCCCAGGGTTCCATTGAGTATGGAAATGGTTTCCCTCGACAAAAATTCCTTGTGAGGCAAATGATCCCTGCCAAGAATTCCAAATACCTTGTGTGGAGTATACTCCAATCGTCGCTCCCTGTGAAGGAATGGTACCTTGCATGGGGTTCTATTGACCAAAGCTAGGGTTGCCCCCATTCGGTAAAATGGTCGAAGAAAAGGAGTTGTTCCCAAACTTACCAAACAAAGAGAAAGTCATAGATCCCAATGGAATTTTATAGGATTAAGGTCCCAAAATACCTCCACTAAGAAAGCTATAATTAGCGTTAGGCCCTATTGGATACTGGAATGCACCATCGAGCGAAGGAGATGGAGGAGCTATATGACCCCCACCGTAAGGGATAGCATTAAAAGGAGTAGTAGTGCCGGTGGCTGATCCTTGCAAGGGAGTGTTAGAGCTACTTACCCCTAGACCCATGGTTTGTAAAGTAGAGTAAGTAAGCATTGAATTCCTGTCAAAGTTGGGCATCCCATATGAGAAGGGAGCGCCTGCCGCGTTCTGAGTGAACGTGATAGTGGTTGAAGCCATAAAATGGATTGAACCACTACCTGAAGTCGTGAGTGTTGGGATAAATATGGTCCTGATAGGAGAATGTGGGGGAGGAGGTATAATTCCCCCTCTAGTAGTAGTCGTAACAAAAGTACGGGGACTCCCAGACGAAGTAGTGACATTTGCTTCCATTGTTGCTCGCTGAACAAACTAGTGCTCAGAAAATGTCACCTCGGGAAGGACAATCTGGATTAAGATCAACACTAACAAGTCGAGGTTATAAACGATAGATTCCTCTGGTGCCGGAAAATATCCTCTCGGAGCAGGCTAGAGCATAGTTTCCTATGGCCCGATCGCTTCGAGTGATCCTTCTTGATCAAGTCTCCACCTCAATGGTGGTGGAGGTGGCTCCAAGGTAATCGATGATAGGCCCTGAAGCCTTCGTGAATGACAGAGCTATTGATATTTCACTTTGTGAAATGATCAACCAACACAGTAAGGCTTGACTAGTGTGGAACACAAAGCACACACTAAAAGTTTCCTAAAATAAATCAAGCAGTTGACTAACTAGTGGGATGAATGGTTACGCCAATCGACACTCGAGAAACTAACTGGTGCAAGTGAAAATCAAACACAGAATAACCCTCCGGGTATACTCTGCAAAGCGTGATCCAATATCCGCCCTAGTTACTGTAGTATACCCCCACAATCACCTTTGTAAATTTGTAAAATATAGGCAAATAAGTTTCCATCTCACAGTCAGTCATCAGGTGGTTATAATCGACAGTCGGGTAGATCGTAATGAGAAGGATAACAAGTCTGAATCCCTTCAAGGGTGTCGAAATCAATTGGTACCGAAGAAAGCTGAGGATCTCAAAAGGATTCGAGGTCCACGAAGCTCTGTAGGCAAATGTGATCAATATTTTTTCTGATAAAGACCCTTAATATACAATCCCCGCTATGTTTGGTCCAGCTTTGGAGGGGTTATCTCCTCTACCTTTCCTTACGTGACCTCGTGTTTATCCCCTTTGTTAGAGGGGGGTCCCAGCTAACTCTTACAACGATGGACTTAAGAAACTCCCTATCTCAGATTCCAATGTTTTTTTTGAATGGCCTTGAAGAGTTTCCTCTTGACACCTAATTCAAGGCCCTAAAACCCTAAACTAGTCGATGAACCCTACAAAGAGAAATTACAATATATTTTAAGTCAATCGTTAATTTTAAGGATTAATTTACGAAAAGGACGTGGTCATGCAACTAATGTTGTTTTGAAAATATGAATAAGGAAGAGAATTTTAAATCATTTGAAAGCAAAAGATACTTCGAACTTAAAGAAAATCTTGTAAAACTCTTTGTAAAATTCAACTTTTTTAATAAGTGTTTCAATATCTTGAAAATGAAAATTTCCTAAAAAGTGCTTTCATTTGACTAAGAAAAACTACTTGTATTTTGGGAAATCAAGAAAGAACTTTGAAAATGTGACTCTTTTCTTCGGCAAACAAACAACCTAAGCTACTTTACCAAAATAAATGCAAGAAAATAAATTCATTTTGATTTTTTTGAACTGCTTTAACAAGAAAAACTAAAGTAAAAACTCTTTTTGTTTTTCAAAGCAAGAAATAGGAAAAAGAGAAAACATAACCCAATATTGATAGAGACCCTAAAACAACTACGTAAACACAAGGATTAAAACAAGAAACCAAAAGGATGATCTATAACTTGAAAGTTCACTCTAAACCTCTAGGGAAAAAAAAAGAAAACTAGGACACAAGTTAACAACGAATCTTCAACCCAAGCTAAGGCCAGAAAACAGAGACTCTGGAAGACTCAAGAAAGTCCTAAGAATCCTAAACTTCTATCAGGAAAGAGACATACCTCTCTTTGTTAAAAAACACTTCCAAGATATAGTGATATGGGTTCTTGCATCATCGTCCTACGTATGTACGTAGGTTGTCTATTGTGCAGGGTGCATATGTACGCGGGTTGAGCCAAAGCAGAGCGTGTACACCTCTGTGAATTTTCAAAAACAAAAAAACTAGGAAGACTGACAGGGAAGGGAAAGCTGGTATGGACCTTGCAGGAGACCAGAAACCCTTAAAAGACTCATAGAACTTGACTGAAACTCAAAAGGATATAAAGACGCTAATTAAAAACCCAAAAAACTCCCTCTAAAACCCTAGAGAGACTCCCCCGTGGAGTCACCAATTCTGCTAGCGAGAAAATCCCCATATAACTATATTAGGGTTCTAATTATAGACAAAGCAATGACTCCCTAAAATTCAATCTAATTCCTACACTACCCCAAACATTCCACATAGATGATCTGAAAATTATATAATAGTAAGTCAGGAACAATACCTTTGATCCAAACGTTTGATGGTGACCTCCTCGAGCTTGGTTTCTTCCTTGGATGTTGGTCTCCTCCCAAAGCTGACCTGCATCAATTCTTAGCCAAATAAGGATACCAATATTATACCCCTATTCATAAATTAGGGTTAGATATAACTCATTATGCATGAACCAAATAAAATACATAAATATATCATTTGGGATAGGGAAACAAATTCTTTTATTCAATATTCAAAGATTAGAAATTACAACCTCTGCAGGTCGACGCTTCACGAACCTAGTCTGAGCTCCTCTTAACTTTGATCCAAGTGCACCTTCCAAATGAATTCTCTCACATTCTTCTGATCACTCCAATGGAAGGGAAGGGATTGTATGGGAGAAAAGGGCTATAGAGGGAATGTTGAGGCAAGAACTAAAAAAAGGTTGCAAATACTTGGGCAATGAAGGAAAGGGAATTTGGGTAAAGTTTTACTATTCTAATGCATGATTGTGGAATGAAACCCTAAGACCTCCTTTTATATGAAAAAAGAATATTTATTCGGTTGGGGATGGCATATAGCAGGTAAGATGGTTGGAAAACCTCCAATATCCTGTTAATTCCACCGAATTCCTTGCAACTTTTTTATTTTTGCAACTTTTGGAGGTATACGCAGGTTGTTTAGTGTGAAACTAGGGTATGTACATGGGTTGTTTAGCATGAAGCAAGTGCATGTATGCGGGAAATAGTGCAACATGGCACATACATGCTCCAAAAAATGGTTTTTTAAAGAGAGTTCCTCAGCAATGATTTGGAAAATTATGAAAGTAGGAAGGCCAATGCCATGTATGCATAAGTAGGGAATTTTAGGGCTATAATACTGCCTTGTTTTCCAGAGAAGTGGTACCATTACATGGTCTACTGAGGAGTATTAATTTAGAAAGAGACATAAGGTTTCTTGGTCAGTTTTGGAGGACACTTTGGAAAATTTTGGGTTCTAAGTTTCTATAAAGTTCGACCTATCATCCCCAAACCGATGTGAAGACTAAGGTGGTGATCCAAAGTTTAAGAAACTTATTGAGAAGTTTGAGTGGTGAAAAATTTAGTCAGTGGGATTTAGTTTTGGAAAAATATGAATTCAATTACAAAAATTCAATGAATAGATATGCAAGGAAGAGCCCATTCCAAATTTTTTATGGCAGGTCACCTAAAGGGGTGGTATATTTGGTTGATTTACTGAATCTATGAGGTAAAATGAGTGTTGATTCCAGTTATTTTGCAGACATTATGCAGGAATTGCATGAGAAGGTGAAGCAAAAACTACATGAAATAAATAACAAGTACAAACAGAGGACATACCTACAACAAAGAAAGAAAACATTTAAAGAAGGTGAGTTAGTCATGGCTCACTTGAGAAAGGAACGATTTCCTAGAGGTACCTATAAAAAACTTAAGTATAAAAAGATAGGACCGTGCATACTATTGAAGAAAATTTATGATAATGCTTATCAGTTGGAACTTCCAGACAAGTTCGACATATCTCCAACATTCAATGTTGTTGATATGTATGAGTTCCATGAAGGAGAAAACAATGATGATGAAAGTACCCTGGATGGATCGGAAGAAATACCAGTCAAGAAAGCTGAGGAAGTGGAAGAAATTTTGGCTACAAGGATTGGTAGAAAAACTCGCAACAAGTAATATCTTTAAAATTTATTCAAATGAAAAAAAAGGATTTGAGGATGCATCATGTGTTTTCGAAGAAGAACTAAGGAATCTCCAAAACTCTTGATCCTCTGGAGAAACAACCACATGAGCCGGGAACTCATGTTTTTCTTACCAAGGGTGTATGATGTAGGAGCATCTTTGGTTCTGGGAAATCTGCATCACCCAAAAAAACATTTAAATTATGTACACGTTAATTTAGGATGAATAAGGATGGATGCAACTCTACTCGGAAGATCGTGCTATTACTCCTTTTTATAATTGACAGTGTTTCAACTTGATGCAACTACACTCTATAGGATTGGTGTTGCAACTTGATACAATTCCATGCTACAGGATTGGTGTTGCAAATCGCTGCAACTCCACGCTACATGATTGGTGTTGAAACTCGTTTCAACTCCATGCTACAGGATTGGTGTTGCAACTCCATGCTACAGGATTGGTGTTGCAACTCGATGCTACAGGATTGGTGCTACAACTCACTGCAAATCCACGCTACAAGATTGGTGCTGCAACTCACTGCAACTCCTACGTTGTGACTCCATGCTACATGATTCGTGCTAGAATTCTTATGCTGCTACTTAATGTGCTTACTCCAAATTCAATCCATGTAGCTCGTGAATATTAAGTACCAAGTGGAAATCAATGGTGAAGGAAGAGGAAACAAAATTGAATTGGAAAACGATTGGGTAGGAAACAATCATGACTATTCATCTTTCCAACAAAAGGGAAAATATATCAATTGACATAAACGACATAAAAAGAGGAGAAATAAAGATGTTGGGGTTGGATTTTCGAGCTAGAAGAAAGGAAGGTTTCTCAAAGGTCCATTGGAAGAGACAAATAAAACCACCAAGAATGAGATCTAGAAGAGACATTGTCATTTGAAGAAGAAAAACAAAGTAACCGACACTAGTTTGGTGATAAATATGTATTCCTCGATTCCATTGTAATAAGGGGCATTCTGAAATCAATAATAAGAGAATGGATTAAAATCTTGTTTGTGTTCTTGTGCCTGTAATTAATTTCTTCTATTTCATTCTTAACAATAGTAATAAATGTTTTTGTTGTGTGTTTAATATGAGTTCCATTGTGCATTATGAGGGAAGAGCATAGTCATGTAGATGTTAGAATTGATACAAATATGTGAGCTTCATCGATATACAAAACTTCTATGATAACTTTAGATAGATTGTGGTTATTAATAAATTATAGTGTTTTATGAGTTAATTAAATCCTCAATACTCATTGGTAAATGAGTATTCATGCTAGCTAACTAAAGAGAAGTCTTGTATATCCCATGTATAGGATTCTTAAATTGGAACGATCCTTATGTTTTCCTCAACATTTATATATCCCAAGTTTGATGGGATGTTTCAACCAAACAAGTTTTGTATATAGTTAATTGTAGAGTGTATGGCTATTGGATAATTTCTTATACAAAGAGTTATTTTATTCATTTGCATGCCAAATGTTTGAATTAATGCATAAACTGGAAAGTATAGTTATGAAGAAGATGATTCTATCATTATTTATAGGATTTCAAGTGTGTATATTCACTTATGTTTTAAGTATCCTATCCAAGGATATTTACACAAGTTCTTTAACATTGGATCAAATTTCTCAATTAAGAGATTGATCTTATTACTTGTTTGTTAAGTGTTCACATTAATGTGGAGTTAATTTATGAATTATGATTTTACAATGTTGTAGAACCTATTTATAGGGTTAGATTGAGCTAACAGATGAGCATATGCAGAGAAAGATCTAAGATAAGATCTAAGATAGATTCATTACATATTTTAGAATAAGAATGTTTGTGGGGTTGACCTTATTGGAAAACAATTACCTCTTACTTAATATATTAATTTATTATTAATAAAAAAAAATATCATTGCCCCATTTTGAATAAAAATTGGTAGCTAGTTTTGGGTTTGGTTGACATAGTATCAAGGGGTATTGCATTATTTTCCTTTCCATTTTTTCCCTCTTCAACAACTACCATCAATAAAATTCATGGATCCTCCATATTTCATGAGAAATTTTCAGTGCCTCAAGGTCTTTAATCTCAATGCACTCAAAAATACTATTGCATTTCTTCAATCCAGTTCAACATTTTTTCAGGGTCTAAACTTCGATAAAACTATAACATGTACATCTTCATTTGGTATTATTTCACATCACTCTTATGGATTACTCTTGATATGAACCTTCCCCTTTGTTCAACAAATAAGAATGCATTTGTTATCATCATTTGTTGTAGAAACTTTGTAACATATTCCACTACCTATGAAACACCATTATCTCTAGTTGGTCTTCCTCTCACCACAAGAATTCCCGTCAATGGAAATTTTCAATGAAGCCTACACTTTGTCCCTTTGTAATCTTCCTTGTCAATTTATTGTTTTCTTCTACAATTATGTCTTCTACTACAACATCCACTACACTATCTATATAATGTCCTTTGGCAATTTATTCAACACCTCATCCTCCATGACATCTATGTAATTATCGTCAAGAATGGAATTGTATCTCCTATTAAAATGCCTACCAAATATTTCCACTAAATAAGCTCTTCAATCACTAATTTAGATAAAAACACCTATCATGACACCCTTTTCAAAGTTGTCTACACTTCTCCTCTTTCAATATAAATGTTGTCTCGTAGAATTCCCCATCTTCCTGTGGTAATAATTCTATCTAGATCCTCTCTTTCATTTGAATTATTCTAGTCCATCTATATTGTACCTTCTCTAATACCACTTGATGTAGTGAGATTGTGATCCCCTATAACATCACACACACATAGTGGAATTTCTCCATGGTTTCTATGATGTAGAATGAGGCTATGATTAGAGTCACACAATGAAATATTTTATACCACTTTATGTAGACCTAGGGGCTTGTATATCTAATCACTTAATGAAATATTTTATACCCATTGAAGAAGTAAGGGGATACAAATTAGTATTAGACGGTAAAACCACTAAGAAAAAACCAGAAAAAAATATCAATGCATCAAATGAAATAGACATTCACACATCAAATGAAAGTAATTATATAAAATACTTCCACCCACAATATATTCAATATTTATTAACTCAATGGTTAATTCTCCCTAACCTTGTATATAATAATAATAATAAAATAATTTTAAGGTCACGACCAAGATAGACTCCAATTTGGTGTATGAGACCCATTTTTTTGTGGGACAAGGGACCCCCTTGCACAATGATTTAACTACTAAAGTATAAAAAGGTGTACATACCCTACCCTCTATGCATTTGAACATGTTACCTCCTAGTAGGAAACCCACGTTCTTAACCATTAGGCCCATTCAACATTCACACAACCTATGCATAGGTCTTTGGATCACACAACACCACCAACCACCAAAAAGGACCAAACAATGGAGATCCAAAGGTCCCTATTACAACAATATCTCCAATATTTAATATATGGGGCCACAACTATTTGGTTTCCAAGTCTTTTCATTTCCTTAGGTAACTTAAACACATTTACAATTAATGGATCACTAATATTTGACTCTTCAACTTCCAAAACTTTTCCTTTTGTGTTTCCCTCTATAACTTAATTATTTGGACCACCTAAACACAATATTTTTCAAAGAAATTTGGAGGGTATATACAAAATGGTTTCCTTTACATGTTGTAAAAGTTTCAAGTCGTAAATCCAAATATTGGCAGCATGCAACACAAAATATTGAACCCGTGTTTTTGAAAATTCATGTGTGTAATTTCTAAACATGGCATATATTGGGAACATAACTTAGAATTAGTAATTTTTATTGAATGTGTCCTATACAACATTTTTCATTTCCTTAGGTAACTTAAACACATTTACAATTAATGGATCACTAATATTTGACTCTTCAACTTCCAAAACTTTTCCTTTTGTGTTTCCCTCTATAACTTAATTATTTGGACCACCTAAACATAATATTTTTCAAAGAAATTTGGAGGGTATATACAAAATGGTTTCCTTTACATGTTGTAAAAGTTTCAAATCGTAAATCCAAATATTGGCAGCATGCAACACAAAATATTGAACCCATGTTTTTGAAAATTTATGTGTGTAATTTCTAAACATGGAATATATTGGGAACATAACTTAGAATTAGTAATTTTTATTGAATGTTTCCTATACAACATTTCTAAATTTCAAGCCTTAATTTCGAAGTATGCGTTGATAAAAATACTAGGCCTCTTCCAATGGAGAAATAAAATATCGAAAGTCGTACATAGTAGTTTTGGAAATTTGTATGGAATAAGCTTTTTTGAAAATTGGTGAGCATGTACAAATGTGTCCTTAAAATAATGTCCAAATTTCAGACCATGATTCCAAAATATGAGCATGCACTGGTCAAAATACTAAGTCACTGTCTATGCAAAAATAAATTATAAAATTCACTATATGCTAGTTTTTCCCCTGGGAATAGGTTGTAAATTCTATATCTACTTATAAAACTTGTTTTGAAGATACAATATGATATAACTAAAACATATCCAAAATTATGAATCTAATTATAAGAGATGAGAATGTGTCAACGAAAATGTTAGACTATTGTCGCTACTGAAAAACGTGAAATACACGTAGAACTAAAAGAAAATATTTTGGATGTGCATGATTGCCAAAACCCAAAGGATCCTCTTGCATACAAATCCCCTAGCTGGAAAATTTTGAGCATCTTTCTCAAAAGGTATGTGAACAAAATTTATAAACTAGCCATTCTCCTTTTCTAATCTCTACTACTAGCATCCACAACACTTCCTTCAATTACATGATTCCACGTGTCTCTACATCTACTCCACATTCTTCCATTCTTTTCAAATTTTTACCACAGTTTTTCACTACCCCCTTCTCCCTCAAATAAAAAATTATTTTTTCCTTACAATTCTCCCACCCAATGGTAGTTATTACCTCCCCATCCTTCCCCTTAAGAACCATTACCAATATTTTTTGCATTGACTATACCAATACACCATTATCCTTACCATCAACTCTACCACTAATATCCTCTTGTTATTTTTTGACTGTCCTCTTCATGACCACTTCCTTCACATTCATTTCTTGTAAAAATACCAACACATGAAACATTATGGAAATGAAAAACTCCCATATTCTCCACTTTCATAATTTTTTCTACTGTAGCTTCAATTCTTTGCTCTTCCTTTTCTTTAGCTCACTATTCCATAGGTTCTTACTCCTCTTTTGTTGGTTACTTATGGGTTGACCCAGGTTCTAAATATAGGATTACCAACAACCCTTCGATCATCAACCCTTCTAGATACCATAAGGAAACACAACGCACAAAGTGCACTGCATAGTCTCACCCGAGATGGATTCAATGGGTGGCCAAAGAATCAAATGTCTGCAACCATGGGATGGGATGTGTTTCTCTCTCAGGGGTATTAGATCTACTCACTGATAATCCTCAAATCCTCCTTAGATCTTAGTTTAGACCAATAAAACTAATATTCCAAAAATACTTCATTAATCATTATAGAAACATGTATTTCGTGATAGGTATCCATCTATTGTATCATAATATTCATATCTAAACACTAGCTATGACATTCATTCATTTAGTGTTGTTCTACAGTTATTTCCTTAGTGCACAACAATATAACCTTTATCAATTAACATATTCATCATAAATCTTATTAACTCAAACACAACAGTAGGAAATGCAACCATTCATACATATGGAACAAATATATCATGGTTCACCCCCCTGGGGCTACATCCACAAAGATTTGTCGATTTGGCTCTATATTCATATTCTTGCAAAAGCTAGTGCTGCACATTGTACATATCTTCCTCTATTACAAACGATCTCCACAAATCACAACAGCCCTCACAAAACTGATAAATTTCCATCGATATGCTATCATACTGTCTAAAAATGCCTAACTGACCAACTCGCCAACAACAACCTTTTCAATCCTAGTACATTCTACTTATACAAAAATTGGGACAAAGGCCTTAAAAAAATCCTAACCCTAAGTGGATTAGGTTTTTCCACTTTCTCCTTGACTTAATCTTGGCTGGTCCACGATCCAACCATTCTCCAAGTTGGCGCTTGTCCACTTTCCAACTTCTTCGCAAAAAATTGTCCACTTTGTAATTTCTTTTCTTGATGTTGCTTTTTCCTCTTTTCTTCAGCGCTAATTTTCTTCTAATTCTGACGCGCTCCGTATTTTACGGTGCTGCCTCATTTATTTCCCAAAATTGGCCTGTGCCAACAGGCCCCCAACACTGACATTGTGACTCGTGTTGAGTTACTCACAGACTCCTGCATCTCTTACTGCTTGTGCTAGTGCTTCATACATCACTGTTGTTTATTGGAATTGCTCCTAATCCTGGTTTCTCTTCTCCGCCATGGCTTCTACCATTTGTGGGGTGACTAGAGGCTTCAATATATCTCCTCCCTCCAAGCCTATCTGTTCCACTCTTGATTTTTCTAAGCCAATCTCCATGACCAATTGTTCAGCCTTGTCCTGCAGGGGCTCCAATTGAGTTTGTCTTGCAATTTTCCGTGCCTGCAATGCTTTCTCCTCTGCCTGTAGGCTCTTCATCTCTGTTGTAGTCTTAATATTTTCTGGTAGTGACAATGTCTTCTATCACTGTTTTAAATCTACCCTTACTGCATTTACCTTATCTTCCCTTCCTTGTAGGTTTTGCAAGCTCCCATCTTTTAAGAGTTGTGTCCACAACTGGCCACTTTTTTCCAACAACTCTATCATCCTATGTATGGTATCCGCTACTCTTCGCAGTTTTTGTTGCGTCTTATTCTCACTGCGCTCTTACTTATTGAGGTGTAGTGGGTAATATGCACTCCTCTAGCTCCTTTATCTGGTCCTTGTACTTCTCTAAGGCCTGCACTATTTTCCTCATATTCTCTTAAGAAGATACTCCCTTTGAATCTGCGTTGTTTGGGATGGTTTGGAATACTATGATAATATGATTCTCCATATCTTTCAATTTATTTTGCGCTATCTTCTTCACTTTCCCTTCTTGACTAACTACTTCCTTCCATGTGATCTTTTCCTCCTGTGTTATCTGTAAGTTCTTCGCATTATACCTTTCCCTATACTGAATTACATTTGCAACACTAATTTGTAATTTATAGAGCGCCTTCATCGGGATCTTGGGCAACGCCAAGTAAAATGTATCGATTTACTTTAGGGGCCTCTGTGCTTCCTCCTCATTGATGAACAACATCTCAGGGGTTATGATCAAATTGGTACTCCCCTGAGCTGTGATTTTCACTATTTCTCTAGCATGCATTCCTTCCCCAGTTTGCGGTGGTTTGTTTTTTGAAGACTTCTCTGCCCTAATATTGAACTGATCCAACCCATTTTTCACTTCCTGTACTTGCTCCAAAATTGAAGCCTTGTGCCACTCAACATTCTCCCACACCTCAGATAATTGATCTTCGACTACTATGGCTATTAGTTTCACATCATCTGCTGTCAGTGATATTTACAATGGTTTTTTATGAGCCTTCTCCTTCTTTCTGGGGCCACTTGTTTTCTCCCATGTCCTCTTCCTTTGGGCATATGATGGCTCAGACGTATCTGGCATATGTGTATCCATTCTTATCTCCTACCCAATTTCTTCCTCCATAGAGATATCATGTGTATTTGTCCTTTCTTCTCCCACATGCACCTGTTCTGTTGTGTCTCTCGATGTCTTCTCTGTGCGCAGTGGACCTTGTGTGGAACCACCTTGTGGTTTCCTCTGTGTCCATCGTTTCTTTTGAATTGGGATACTTACTTACACTTTTCCCTATGAGACATTATTCTTTTTGCTTGCACCATTTTTGCTTGCCTACTGCACAGGGACTGTTCTATCTTGCATCCTAGTTTGTCCTCTTGGAATTGTCCTTGGGATTATAGACACTTTCCATTCCTTGGGCCATTCTTGGACCTCCATCTGTATATCCTGCATTTTCATGCAATAACTCAGTTGTATCCACTCCTTGGATGGGTCCCTCTTCACCTGCAACCACATGTTGTTGTGCATTGCCTGAAAAGTTTCTATCTATCCAAACTCCTGGACAATCTTTGGTGAAATCCTCCAGGTATTGACTACTAGCTCTTGGATATCTAATAAGTACCGTGCAAAAGTGTCATTGGTTTCCTTCTTCTTCTTTGGGTCTGTTGCGATCCTAAGAGAAGTGTAGCAGGTTGTGCCACACTTTCCTAGCCTTTCTATGTACTTGTTGTACACCAGTTCTTTCCACCCTATCAATGCAATGAGGATGAGTAAACACGAGTAGTGGAAATCAGAGCCCCAATCATGTGTGTCCTTACAATCCTCCAGGAATGAATTGAACAAGTACGGGACCCAACTCATCAATATCCCCTTCACGCATTGTGCTATAAATGCTACCACTCTTGTTGGTACTTCTTCCTTTCTACACTTGCGCATTAGTTTTCACCCTAGCAACCTTCTGGAAAATCTCGTCATAGGATCATTGATGTCTGATCCTAATTCCCCTATTTCATCTCTTCATGTCATATTTTTCCTTGATCTTATCGGAGATGGCCTTTACCTTTGTATTATCTTCTAGGTATTTCTCTGGCTTCTCCCCATCTGAGGTTAGATCGATGATATCTATGATCAAATCGATATTGATAGGCATTGGCCTATCCATCCATAAAGTTCCTCCATTCACCCTTGCTAGGAGTTTTTTCACACATCCATTGATTTGTTTACCATGCCAAAATACAGTATGTCTAACATGTTCATGATCCTTGTATTGTAAAGTCCTAAAATCCACTACACAGGTTCCAACAGTGGCACACCTGATGGGCTCTCTCCTTTTTACTCCATGTAATTGTGCTGTGTCAAATATGAGAATTTGATGGCATCTGCGACATCATGATATGAGTATTTCATGGTGTTTAATGCACCTACCATTTCGTCATCGACCTTTACTCCCTCTGGGATTTTTGGCATCACTGTTTCCAACTCCGTCTGTGTGCACTGTACACCTTGTGCACTGCTTTCAACTTGATTTTTCTTCTTCCCTTGTGGGGAGGATTCCCCAACCTCTCATGCATCCTTGTGCTCTATTTCATGTTATTCTTCTTAGTTTAGGTGCTATTGTACTGAATTTGTTTCATGTTCTTCCTGTTGTGGCCCTTTTCCCTTGTACACATCTGATTCTATCCTTTTCTCTTCCTCCTCCAATTTCCTAACCTACTTTGGTGGGTTTTGTTCCTCCTTGACCTGCATGGTAGTAGGCTCATAATATATCATGTGAGTTTCATCGACATCCATGATTCTCGACATGTACTTTGTCCCAGTTTGCGCCACTCAAGAATTGGTTCTTATGTTTTTTCCGACCCTAATCGACACTCCAACTCTCGGTGGTGACATTTTGCTAAAATTCAGATTGTTAAGCTCTAAATCTCCACTAGCTATCACAAATTCTCAATCTTTTGCGCTAAGGGTTCGTTCTTTTCTCTTCTCCTTAGAAAAAACACAAATAACTTCCTT
>JASDQU010588935.1:44745-70184 GCA_032191745.1 Picea mariana | reverse complement strand
CTTCATGTTGCATCTTCAGTATCAACCTATCGATCTCCTCTCGGATCTCCTTGATATCTTTATCTCTCTGCTCTTTTCTCATCTTCTTAAGGTCTTTTTTATGACCCCGGTTCTGGCCTTCAATAGACATCTTTCACCTCTTCTTCCAAGAATGCAACTGGTTATTCTTTTTCAGCCCACTTGGATATCTACTTTTCCTCCTTGCAACTAAGAACACCACTAGATTTCTCCTGCAACCCTCCTAGCTATCTACTAACTACTGCACACTTGTAAACAATCTTCACATAACATCGCACCCTGTTTTCTCCTCTCCCTTGCATATTGTCCACAAACATAAATCAAGATATGATACCACTTGATGGTATCAGACCAAAAATTTCCTCGCTCACTTGCTACTTGTAGATAAAATCAAGCTCTAATACCACTTGATGCAGACCCCACCCTTTCCCAAGGTCTGCGTGACCTCCCAATCCTATTATAAAACACAGGTCCCTAGTTTCTCGTGTGTAGGTCCAAGAATGAACCCGCAGGATCATACTAAGTCCCTTTTGCCTTTTAAAAACAATTTTTGGCCTCTAACTCTTTTCATTCTGGAAGAAATTTCATATGACCCTCGGTTATGACTAAGCACCAAGAACTATGTGCTATTTCGACACTTCGGGCTTCGATGATCTCAACCTTTCTTTCCCCTCAACTCCTTTGAATGCAAAATATTTGTGAACTGTCGAAAATAAATAGGCCACAAGATCAACGACCCTCAAAAGGAACTAAGATCGATGACTCTAACTTTCCATGGGGATTCGACTTCGATGATTTTCTGACAGAACCTAATACACATAACACTCACAAAGTGTCGATTGCTGAAAAAGGAAGATCTGACGGTTCTCATTCCACCACCAGATCGACCACTCTATGCTTATTTCGCAATCCAGGCTTTGATGATTTATCCAATGAAAAACTCTTGCAAAGTGTTGAACAATGAACGCAAAAATGACTGATTAGATGACTGACATCTCTTCCCCTGATCGTTGGTTCTATGCCTCCTTTGCACTCTGGGATTTGACAATTTTTCTGCAACACTTTTCAAAAATATCCTCGATTGTAAAAAAGGAAATTTCACCCAAGTATAAAGTCGAAGGTTCTCAAGCTCAGACAGATGGAAGGTCTAGATTCCTTCTCTTCGAGCTTCGGCAATTTCTTTTAGTTGTCCACATGACTCAACCCTTCGTATCTCCTGACGTCAAAAATTCGAAAGGATTATCCTTCCTCCAGATTTACCCTTCTTGATCGATGGATAGGATACCTTCAAAACTTCACACGTTTCCTTCCTATCTACATGACGACACAAATTCAATGAAGTGCCACATCCCCAAACTATGGAATCTTTTTCCACGCGTCCCTCCTCCAATGGATGAATGGGATTGACTCCGACCTTTAGGACTTCGAGAGTCCTCAACCCAAAAACACTTCCACTCTGATTTTCTGGAGTGGCGAACTCCAGGATTATTTGACACCTATCTAGTGAGATTAATGGGGGAGATTTACTCCACTACTTTGGGGATTTAACCCTTTTGAAAATCTTGTCAAAGTTCCTCTAGAGCTTCAAGTCTTTGGACTTTCAGATCCACTGCCACGTGTCCTTCTTCCGATTAATGACCAAGATGTGCTCTAAGCTTCGAAGCTTCGAGGCTCTTTGAATCAACCTCGAACCAATTTATCCAAAGTTCTGGACCTCTGGATCTCCTAATATGATGATGCGTGTCCTCAAAGATAGATGAACCTGATAAAATCTGGGGCTCTGGTACTTCGGGAGTCTTACAACCTTCAGTGCCTACTCCCTCCCAGAGTACTTACCTTGTGGACTCTATAACTTGGCATCAAATTTCCACTGTGATCGATGGCTAATATTAACTTGGCTTTCGACCCTGTGGGCGTTATCAAATAACACTTAACCAAATCCATCTAGATTATTAAACCTCCGGATCTCAGGATCAACTGCCACACATCCCTCGAATCAATGGTCCATATATTCTTCACTCTTCGGAGCTTTGGAAGATATTCTCTTCTGCACTATGTCACCTCCTCCTGTTGTAGTGTCGGTTCTCCAGACTCACGAATCTGCTAACACGTGTCCTTTTAAATGAACATATACGATTAGCTCCGCCCTTAGGGACTTCATGGGTCTTGACTCCTCCAACACATAAAATTGAAAAACCTATGAGCTTATGAAGTTCAAAAGGTGTAGAGGGTTAAACCCCATGCAAATTACCTGGATCAGACGATTGTCGATCCACGCTGCTCGATCCAACGAGTGGGATCCTATTTTCCTCCGTGCACGCTGTTAGCACATATAATTGTAGGGGTAAAAAAGAACCACTTTGGGTTTTGTTTTTGAGTCACACCTTTGATCCTTACATCATTAACGTGACATGTCACCTATTATTTGTATAAATGGTTCTCTTTTTCATCATCCATATATTTAAATGTCAAGTTAAAGACAATTGTATGTGCTGCCAACTCACTAGGAGAGTTCACAACATACTCAAGTGATCCATTCATTCATTGCCATCATTAGCTTTTTTTCATGCTAAGGGATTTCATTGTTTTCAGAGCCTTTAAAAAAAAAAATCAGGGATGAGGTCTTTGGACATCCCAACAATCTCCTCGAAGCATGCAAATATTGTTTGAATTAGGCGCTGCAAACTGGTGACAGGCATTGCGAACTTCACTGCGAACTGGCTGAAGGAGAGAGTTGGAGGTTGGATAACTTGCAAACACCTCTGTGTTAATTCAAATATGTCAGCATAAAGAATATATCCACCTAGTACTCCATGAGAGTGTTCATCATTTTTGAGGATTGAAAAATGGGTTTTGTCTGGTTTTCATATTGGCACTGCGAACTGTGCTCCAAACACTATGTTCTAGAACTGTTGAAACTTTCATCTTTTGCATCCTTTGAAATTCAACCTTAAGCGATTATATATCAAGATAATGGATTTTTGTAGCATGTATGGACTCCTGACATAATGTTTTAGGTGTTGAAGCTTTGAAAAAATAAAATAGGCTACTACAGGAAAGTTCGCAGCGGCGGCGCTGCAAACTGGTAATTTTGACAGTTTTTAAGAAATTAGCACACAACAAAGGACATTTTTGCTCATAAATTTTGAATTCCCATATGGGTTCCTCTAAAATTTTGTGTCGAGGATTAAAATGTTGTTTTTGACCTGCTGACAAGAAATCATCCCAACCTAGTTCATATTTGTTGAGAAACGCTAAAAACATCACTTACATGAAAGTTCACAGCGCACGCTGTCACAGGCGTTGCGAACTCTAAAAATATGACCAATTCGAGCTATGGGAAGGATTCTAGTTGTGAAGGAAGGTTTGAATGGTATCCTAGGAGTTATTTTTATATGAGGGACATGTGTTCCATCTCTAAATTAATCAATATTACATGTTTCAAGAGGCATTTATCACAATAGGTAAGATCCTGAAAAATAGGATTTTGTTAGGCTTTTGTTGGAATATTTTGTAAGAAGACTCCTAAATGGTGGAGGATCCTATATAACTCTTTGGTTTCAACCTACTTAGGTTATATAGAGATTATTCACTATAAATGAAATGGTGTTTGATGAGAAAAGGGTTGGATTCATGATCCAAGAGAGGATAGAGCTAGAGGAGCAGTTGAGTTTCTCATTTGTGTTAGCGCCGTCATTTTTTAAGTTATGGTTGATCTTAGTCATGTCAGAGTTCATGTGTCAAAGCGTGTGAGGTATGGTAGCGAACAACGAATGGTTCAAATTGAGAAAGTGGCCAATTGGACCTTGGAGTTGGGAAGGGATGTCAGAACCAAAACATGTGTAAGGGGTAAAGGTATTTTCCCAAAGTGTCAGGTCCTTTCAGAAGAGAAGGTTTTACGTGCCTAAGGTTGAGGAAAGTTGTTAAATAGAAGTCACGTCAGTAGAAGAAGTAACCATCATCATCTCATTATGAAGTTAGAAAGAATGAAAAATCAGGACGCTTGTATCACATATGCTCTATAACTCTTATCAGTTGTGCTTCACACACTCCAAAGTGTACCCGTCACGCGGATGTACTGCAAAAATATTCATCTTGCTTCGAAACCTCCAGTCATGATGGATTCAATGTCCCCTGGCATGATTTCATCTCTCGCCCTACTGATTATAAATTATGATCGCTCTGCATGTATTCTATTCACCATCCGAGTTTATGCATTGCCTAAAATTCTTCCCGTGAGCCGAGGTCAATTGAGATTACCGGCTATGGCCCATGCCAAGCCCACCGTGCACAGAAAAAATACACGTTGAACAATGAAGATATCCCAGAACATAAGGAAGGGTGCACGAAGTCTCTCGAATGTTGGGCTTGAGCCTCAAATCTTGACATTGGTCAATGAAGATCCGAAAGTCATAGCATATTTTGAACAGGTTAGATGCATGGCCTTTTGCAGGAAAATCCAAGGATTCAACATGAAACTAGTGGAACAGTTCTCACACAAGTTTGACGAGTCCCGTGCGGTAATTGCATGTGTGTTTTTCTAGATGATAGAGGAAAATCTGTTGGCCACAACAAAGATCCCTCCATGCAGTGAAAGGTGGTTTAAAGGCATGCCTTTGGATGCATGGTGCTACAAAGACTTCATCAAATGAGACTGTTTAGGTGGGAAAGTTGAAATGGGTGTTCTGATTAGATATTTGCAGAAGCCCTTTCAGAAACTCCTAGGAGTAATTAGGAAATATTTCACCTGTGAGGGAAGGTTTCACATGATACATTCGCATCACATTATATTGTTTATGCATTTCACAGTAAGGAGACCATTAAATATTCCCTTCTTCTTGCACCAAAGCCTCCAACAAATGGAAAACAACATCCAAGATGAAGCAGGTCATCCAAAGAGGAAACTATACCATGTCTCGCTGATTAAATTGTTGGTAGTTGAGGATTTAAGGTGATTGGGAAACAACTGGGATTCATTTCTACTTATAGCGCACATCCCCAAGGATCCAAAAGGAGATTTCCCTCTACCCGTGGAAAGGGTAAAATCACACTGTGCAGAGGCTAAAGCAGGAAAGGATGTGGAGGAAGGAAAGACATTGGAAGCCCTATCCCCCCAACAACCGATACATCAGAGAAGGGGCAGGCCAAGGAAGAACAAGGAAGTCGAGGAAACCCAAGTCCTGAGCGAGCCACGCATGAATTCAACCGCTGAAGAGTTACTCATGCACTCCATTAGGCTAGAACTTGTCCAAGGTACAACTCGATAAATTTGGGGTAGAAGGAGGAGGAAAAAGACCAAAAGAACAGATGTTCATGAGCTGTCACAATAGCTGAATTAAGCGCAACTCCCTATTGCTGAGATTTACCAGGAAAATAGAAAGATGAGACAACAGTTAGCACTGAAGGCCATCGAAGCATCAACATCACAAGGCCATGAGGGAAATGTGACATGGCTCAAGAGACAACTCAAGGAAGCGCAAGATACAGTCATACAACTGCATGAAGCACAGAGGATGTCATAAGAAATGAATGTGAAACACTTCAAGGAATGTGAACCAATCATGGAGAAAATCTATGCGGCTCTTTCCAGCACGTAGAAGAAGCTAAAAGGGAACGATGTTATGCAAAGGCAAGTGATGAACTTTAAAAGGCACAACTGGTCTCTCAGGAGAATGCTTAGGGTATCAAAACTACAGACGAGACGAGAAGCATGATTACCCGACTCCATTTTTGGTCTTCTCAGAACTGGTGCGGATTTTTGTTTCCCCGCGTCCTGTTTCCTACCGGGAGGTAGGGACTCTAATAGATACCCACCCATAAAACATATGATGTGCAATGATGAAATATCATCCATTGCAAAGGACAGGTGTATGTTATATGTGCGACAGTTTGAAGAAAGGCATTGTTCTCTAGCTGGAGTCATCATTTTGGAGGCCCCTGCAATGGTCTGCGGTCACCCACCACATGAACACACTAGAAAATGATCGCATGGAAGAAATGAAGGCCGTTACAATGGGTGACATGAGTCTGAAAGAGCACTTGATCATCCAGATACCCTGTCAAAGGAAAGAATTGACAAATCACTCTATAACGATGAGACCTTGTTGATGACTGAACCACCATGGAAAAGATAAGCGGATGTGATGCGATCAAGTACATTCATTTTCTATTTTTAGTAAAGTTCCATATGAAGAGTCATCTTCCTGAGTGACACACCCTTGTCTATATATTCTATTTTTTCAATGTAAGCCAGGTTGGTTGGAAAAACAATGTAGACAATGACTATTGAATGTATTTTTGATCCGATTGAAACTTAATGCAAAGGTCCTGAAGATTTTATGAAAATATTATAATGGTGACAGTTTGATGTATTGTATCCTCTCTTAGCGTATGTTATTTCTTGTGTTCTTTATATTCACATTTGTATTTTCTGTCTAAGTTAGATTGTGACTTCGAATCTAGAATTCACTGCGCAGTGCTCTAGATTCGCGCCATTTAGACGAACTTTGTTTCTTCTAAGTGAAATTCAAATTCATCCCCAGTGGTGCTCCAAGTTGCTTCATGTGTTTTTCTCTCGCCACACACAATGATTTTTAACTGAATACTTTTGCTCATTTATCCTTTATCCTCTCGAGTTCAGTCACAAAGTCATTTGTTTCTATCGTTTTCTTAAATTGACTCCATAACCCAAGGTCTTGCTTTCTTTCGCCAATATAACCAAAAAATATCGATTAAAGGTATTAAATCTAGCTGATAGCTTAAATCCATATCTTGTACAGAGACAAAGTCTCCAGAGAGATCCCTCTCCAGGTCCAAAAGGCTAGTTTCACGCCTCGAAGTTGGTTTATATGTTTCCTCTGTCATTCATTTTCTCATCCGAACGAATTTTACAGAGCGCTAACATTATGGCGCCGTTGTCATGGACAGAATTGAATATTTTTTCCATGCGAGAATGACTTAAGTTATAGTTTTGACCCTTGAGGGTAACAATGGGACAAACATCTATATTGGTTGAAACCTTTACCCTCTCGACTCCAGTCAAAGAGAATAGTAGCAAAAAGTAGCATGACTCAGGAACCCTATCTTCGAAGACAATCTATACCAGAGCAAATCCTGACCCAAACCCTATAGATCCCATGTGTGATCCCGAGAAGATTCTGTGCAAGACTAGGGAGCAAGTGTCAGAGATGTTCTATTACTTGGACAAAAGCCTGTCCTTACCCAAAGACGATGCACAAAGAATTGATGACCTTGAGTTTGACACCCTGTTTGAACAAACCTTGTTCAAGTCTAAATTGAAAACCAGCTTGGACCATATAGTATTTGACGAGGAGAGGTTTCGATATTTAATCCCGCTCAGAGAATCCCCCAAATCCTGAACCCCCCTAGAGAAATGGCTTCCATATTTAGCCCCCTTGTTCTGCCAACCCAACTACATGATTTTCCCCAGAACTACATCCAGAGGATCAAACTATATGATGCTGAAGGAAACGTATATGCCCAAAAGCACCTAGATTGGTTTAATGATTTCGTTGATCTAGAAGAGGTAGACCATGTAGACACAAATATGAGGTTTTTTGCATAGAGTTTTTCGGGGGAGGTTAGAAAGTGGTTCAAATCCCTCCCAACAGCAAGCATTCCAGATTTTGTTGGGTTTGAAATGTCTCTCATTGCTAGATGGGGAGACAAGAAGAATCCTTTGTTGTTGTTGATGCAGTACAACAATATGAAGAAAGCACAAGAGGAGATAGTGCAAGATTTCTTGGCCTGTTTCATGAGGGTTTACAACTCAATTCCTTTAGAAGTCCAACCACCTCTTGGGGCTGCGCAATTGCGATACACTGACTCTTTTGGCAATGATCTTTCCTTTCTATTAAGGGAGAGAAGATATGCAAATTTATATGCCATGATGATCAACGCAATCGAAGTCGAGGTAAACCTGATGGTGTCGAGAAAGATAAAACAAATATTCAACAAAGGTGGGAGGAAACCCCAAGGGGATGCGTAGCCATCGATTTCTCGACGCTTAGAGGAAAAGTTTGACTTGATGATGAAGACAATGGAGAAACTGATGGAAAGAATCTGCGTGGGAAACAAACCCACTACCTGAGAACAACATGACCCCCAGCCTAGGAATCAGAATCCTAGAAGAGGTCTAGTCCTGCAGATCAGGCAAAGAGAGAATGAAGATTACATGGACAAAGATTTTGATTAGATGTTCGAAGATCAAATGCATTGCTACAATTAGAAGGACATGCACATATTCTTGACAAAGGCATAACATGATCAATGCATGAGAGAAAATGATGATAATATGTTGGAGATGGATGATACATTTTCTTGGGAAACATAGGAATTCAGGAAGGGTTATCACAATGCCATCATGAAATTCCAAAAGCAATACAACCTCAAGAGAAAAAAGGTGTCTACAGAGCCTCAACAAACAAATCCCATAAGGGAGCCTCATCAGATGAGTCCCATAAGGAATACTTCAGTGGATATCCCTTCCACAAGCCAACTAAAGCAAGACAACCCGAAAAAGGATTCGATGAAAAAGGCAAAGTCAAAGGAGGAAATTCCAAGGAGAGCGCCAGAAACAAGTCGGGAGACATGTGTCAAGGAGGTAGAAAAAGTCTCTCCCCCTTTTAAATTTGAGAATGAAATGGCCAAGATTAAAATATCCATCCCTTTCAATGAACTCATCAAGAAAGGAGAATATCGGGGTCAACTTATTAAAATTCTAAATATGGGGGGGACTCCTGACACTTTGAACGTCCACGATGATCACCCTGCCATTTTGTTTGGTCCGCATGTGGAGGAGATGGGCGATACTTAGGACATTCCCCCATTCTATGTCAGTCTCAAGGTCTGAGACATGAAATTTCATAATGCCATGCTGGATTCGGGCACGTCGCACTATCTCATGGTAAAGGTGATCATGGACGAGTTGTGTTTAGACACCACTAGGCCCTATAAGGATATTTTTTCTTTCGATTCAAGGAAATTAAAATGTTTGGGTCTGATCAAAGATTTGGTCGTGTTACTGGCCCAAATCCATTCTAAGAATATGGTAATGGACGTGGTCCTGGCTGATATACCCCCAAAATTTGGCATGCTATTATCCAGGTCATGGGCCGCAAAATTGAAGGGAACTCTGTAGATGGACATGTCGTATGCCACCATCCCTATCTTCAGCCAAGAAAGATGGTTGTACAGGGAAGTGATGCTAAAATACATGGTGAGCAGTAAGATGCAACTGAATAACCACCCTATCTACTCCATCGACACTGAGATAGACTCCTCCATATTTTACAATGACCTGAGCTTTGAAGGGGAAGAACCGACAACTGTCATGATTGTTGATGATAAAGCTACGCGATGGGCAGAAAAGTGCATAGACCCGAGGAATCGCGTGGAGAATGAGATGTGGAACATGAGTTTCGACGGGGCCATCAACAAAGAAGAGGTAGGGGCCGACGTATGGATAATTCCTCCTAAGGTGGGCACAAAACTCTTCTCATACAAACTTGCCTTTGACTGCACTAATAAAATGGATGAGTATGAGGCACTGATTTTGGGCCTGAGAGTTTTGTAAGAATTGGGCACAAAGAGGATAGTGGTACATGGAGACTCTGATCTCATTATAAACCAAGTGAAAGGCATATACCAATCCAAGCACCCCAAGATGAGAGCATACAAAAACCTAGTGATGGACCTCCTCGAAGAATTCTCAGAGTTTAATTTATCAGCGATCCCGAGGGGGGGAAATAAAATTGTGGATGCCTTGGCCAACTCAGCCTCAGTTTTTAAAATTCCCAATTTTCCCAACATAATTTATGAGATTGAATTCAAACATAGGTCGGAGGTGCCCAATAATATCAAGTATTGGTAGGTGTTTGAGGACAACAAATAGGTGGAGATATTTCTCCAAATGAGCAATGAGTTCGCTAATATAAACATTGATGACGAGTTCTACTGTGACGAAGATGAAAGCATAGATGCGTGCAGTAACAATGACCCTTTCTAGAACTAGATAGCTAGAAGGAACATAGTACAACTAAAGAATAATATCATCCCAAAGGGATTAGCTCCGTTGGAAAAGTTTTTTGATGAAAACGATGTGGCTAGAAATCCAAAGATCACTGCAAACGATGAGGATGCCGAGGATTGCAACATCGGGACCCGGGATAATACAAAGATAATCAAATTGACAAAACCACTCAATCCGAAGGTCAAACAAGACTACATGAAGCTCATGAATGATTTCCCCGATGTTTTCTCTTGGAGTTATGATGAATTGAAAGTTTACGACACTAAAGTGATTCAACACATCATTCCTATCAAATAAGACCAAAGGCCTTTAAGGAAAACTCTAAGACGGATAAATCCCCTGCTGCTACTGCTAATCGAAAAAGAGATAAAGAAAAATTTTGAAGCCAAAATTATTGTTTCTTTAAGGTTTTTGAAATGGGTTTCCAACCTGGTGCCTGTAAGAAAAAAGAGCTCAGAAATAAGGTTGTGCGTGGATTTTTGAAACTTAGACAATGTGTCCCTCAAGGGAAATTACCCACTCCCTAAGATGGACTATATTCTGCAGAAGGTAGTTGGATCCTAGAAGATGTCTATAATTAATGGTTTTTCAGGTTACAATCAGATCATGGTACACCTAGATGACTGGGAAAAGATAACTTTCACGACACCATGGGGGACTTTCATGTATGAAAAGATGCCTTTTGTCATGATGAATGATGGAGCTACTTTCCAGTGAGCGATGGACATAGGATTTGCTCAGGAAAAGGACAAATTTATCATGATCTATCTTTATGATATCATTGTGTACTTCAATTCAGATGAACAATAATTGGGGCATCTGAAGGTCTTTCAAAAGTGCAGGAAGTTCGACATATCTTTGAATCTGAAAAAATCACATTTTTGAATGCAAGAGTGGAAACTGTTGAGGCACATCATCTCGAAATAAGGTATAAAGATAGACCCCAACAAGGCTGAAGGAATCTTGAAAATCAACACTCCGCGCAACAAGAAGGAGGTACAGTCCTTCCTAGGAAAGGTGAATTTCTTGAGAAGATTCATCCCGAACCTGGCAGAGATTATAAAACATATCACCTGCATGCTCAGAAAGGGGAATGAGATAAAATGGAACCCCAAAGCTAGAAAATAATTTGAAGACATCAAGATAGCGCTGACCAAATATCCCGTGTTGGCCAGTCTAGACTTCACAAACGACTTCATCTTGTTCTCGTTCGCCTCAGAGCATACCATTGCTGGCCTATTGTTACATAAAGACGATCATAAATTTGAGAATCCTATAGCCTACTTTAGCAGGATGTTGAGGGATTCCCCACTGAGGTATGACATTATGGAGAAACAAACATACACCTTAGTGAAATCCCTAAAGGAGTTCATAAATTGCATATTACATTCCCACGTTATCACTTACGTGCCCAACAACTCAGTCAAGGATATCCTAACTCAGCCTAACCTTGATGGAAGAAGAGGTAAGTGGATCGCAGCCATGCTGGAATATGACCTCGAAATCAAGCCCACAAAGCTGATCAAGGGACAAGGCCTGGAAGTACTTGTGGTGCAATCGAACTGTGACGTTCTTGGAATTGACTTCATTGATGATCTGTCAGAGAATACTTAGGAAGAAACAACCACACAAGTGTATTAGAATTTCATCGATTCACCTTGGTATACAGACATCATTTATGTGTTGAGGAATCTGCAAGCCCCTCCAGGGTTAAGTAATACCAAGGCCAGATTCTTAAATCTTAAAGCTACTAAGTTTTGCATCTTGGATAACTCTTTGTATTGGAAATATCTGGGAGGGATATTGTTGAGTTTCTTATTAGAAGATGACATGGAAAAGGCCATCAGAGAATTCCACGTATACAAACATCATTTATGTGTTGAGGAATCTGCAAGCCCCTCCAGGGTTAAGTAATACCACGGCCAGATTCTTAAATCTCAAAGATACTAAGCTCTACATATTGGATAACTCTTTGTATTGGAAATATCTAGGAGGGATATTGTTGAGTTTCTTATTAGAAGATGACGCAGAAAAGGCCATCAAAGAATTCCACAAAGGTAACTGTGGATGGCATCACTACTAGAAAACCACCGCACATAAAATTCTAAGTGAAGGTTACTATTGACCGAGAATATTCACAGATGTGTACAAATAAATTTCAAGTTGCCACGAGTGTCAGATTTTCAATTGAAGGAGAAAGATGCAACACCTGCCACTAAAACCGATCTCGGTCGAAGCATCGTTCATGCAATGGGGCCTAGACTTTATAGGAGAGATTCATCCGCCATCCACGAAGCAACACAGATGAATACTTACAACCACATATTATTTCACGAAATGGATTGAAGCAATTCCAACAAAGCGGGCTACTGACACGGTCATCATTCAGTTCCTGGAGACCAACATCATGTCTAGGTTCAGGTGCCCTATCAAGATCATCACAGATAACGCGACCGCATTTAAGTCTAAGAAAATGAAGATGTTTTGAAAGGATTACAATATAACCCCGGGACATTCTACAACGTATTACTCACAAGGTAATGGGTTAAAATAATCGTCTAATAAGAGCTTAACAAAGATCATCAAAAGACTCTTGTAGGAAAATAAGAAGGCCTGGCATAAGAAGCTTATTTACGCGCTATGGGCAGACATAGTCACTACCAAAAATTCCATCTCCACTTCACCATACCAAATTGTATATGGCACAGATGCAATTTTCCCTACCTCGCTGGGATTTCTATCAGGAAGTTGCTTCAAGAGCAAGAGGACGAGTCATATGACAC
This sequence comes from Picea mariana, assembly GCA_032191745.1. Lineage (NCBI taxonomy): Eukaryota > Viridiplantae > Streptophyta > Pinopsida > Pinales > Pinaceae > Picea > Picea mariana. The sequence continues at coordinate 57,332 of JASDQU010588935.1, read as the reverse complement.
ACGGAGAAGGATAAATCAGTTGATTCACGCACATGATATGAGGGAAAAGGTCTATAACTGATCACAACTTCTTCAAGACAGGATGAAGAATTTTTTTGACAAGCACTCTAAGCAGGAGGAATTTCAAGTGGAGGATCTAGTGCTAAAGTGGGATGCAAGAAACTAAGATAAAGGAAAGCATGGAAAATTCATTCATCTTTGGACGGGCCCCTTCAGAATTTACGTGTATCACGGAAACAACGCATATATGTTAGAAGAACTTAATGGAGAGTCCACTGGTTCGGGTCCTGTAAACGATAGGTTCCTCAAACACTATCTGGTGCAGTAAAGCCCATTTAAGTCTCATGTCATTGTAAATAGTCATTTTATTTTTATTTTTTAAAGAAGGCATTTCAAGTCAGTGTGTCAGCAAAAAAATGAAGCTTGGAGTGAAGGCCCTAAGTTTATGCCGAGTCTGGTCGAAAATGTGTCAAAAAGGTTTAGGTTGCGTTTTTTGTTTCCTGTTGTTCCAGAGTCTAGAAGTGGAATAAGGCCCAATGGTCAGGCACCTGGTCTATTTTTCTTTGCCACCTCACTGGGAGGATAGCATCCCCGTTGGAGCTATCTCTTAGTGCCACCATTTTTTCATTTAGGGCCAGTCTTAGTCGAGTCAGAGTCCATGTGTCAAAGCGTGTGAGGTCAGCTACCAAAAAATGAATGGGTTGAAGTCAGCAAGTGGTCGGTTGGACCTTGGATTCAGGAACAGATGTCTGAACCAAAACATGTGTAAGGGGTAAAGGTATTATCCCAAAGAGTTGGGTCCCATAAGAAGAGAAGGTTTTATGTGCTTAAGGTCGAGGCAAGTTATTAAATAGAATTCACGTCGACAGACAAAGTGGCCATCATCATCTTATTATGAAGTCAGAAATAATGAAAAATCATGGTGCTCGTATCATATATGCTATGCAACTCTTATCATTTGTTCTTCGAACACTTCAAAGTGTACCCATCACGCGGATGTACTACAAAAATATTCACCTTGCTTCGAAACCTCCAGTCACCATGGATTTGATGTCCCCTAGCACAATTTCATCTCTTGCTCGCCTGATTATAAATTCTGATCACTCTGCATGTATTATGTTCACCAGCCAAGTTTATGCATTTCCTGTAATTCTTCCCATGATCCTATGTCATTTGATATTACTGCCTTTGGCCCGTGCCAAGCCCACCATGCACAAAAAAAATACTCATTGCACCATGACGACATCCCAAAACATAAGCAAGGGTGCACAAAGTGGCAGGAATGTTGGGCCTGAGCCTCAAAGCTTGACATTGGTTAATGAATATCTGGAAGTCAGAGAATCTTTTGAATAGGTCAGATGCATGGAATTTTGTAGGAAAATCCAAGGATTCAATGTGGAACTAGCGAGACAATTCGCACTCAATTTCGAATGGTTCTGCACGGTAATTGCAGGTGTTGTTTTCCAGGTGACAGAGGAAACTTTGTCGGTCACAACATAGATCCATCCGTGCGATGAAAGGTGATTTAAAGGAATTCCTTTGGAACCAAAATGCTACAAAGACTTCATCAAACGAGATTTTTTAAGTGGGAAAGTCGAAACGGGCATTCCGAGTATATATTTGCAAGAGCCCTTTCGGAAACTCCTGGGAGTAATTAGGAAATATTTCACGTGTGAGGGAAGGTTTGACATAATATATTCGCATCACATTAGATTGTTGATGCATTTCACAGGAAGGAGACCATTAAATCATCCCTTCTTCTTGCACCAAAGCCTCTGACAAATGGCAGACAACACCCGTGATGAAGAAGATCAGCCGAAGAGGAAAATATCCCATGTATCACTGATTATATTGCTGGTAGTTGATGAGTTAAGGAAATTGGGAAACAACTAGGACTCATTTCTACTTACAATGGGCATCCCCAAGGATCCAAAAGGATATTTCCCTCTACCCATGGAAAGGGTAACATCACACTGCGACGAGGCTGAAGCAGGAAAGGATGTGGAGGAAGGAAAGATGTTGGAATCCCTGTCCCCCCAACAACCGATACCACAGAGAAGGGGAAGGCCAAGGAAGAACAAGGAAGTCGGGGAGACCCAAGTCTTGAGCGAGTCATGTGCAAAGTCGGTCACTGAAGAGTTACTCATGCATGCCATTCGGTTGGAACCTGTCCAAGGTATAAGTCGAGAAAGATGGGGCAGAAGGAGGAGAACAGACAAAGAAAGAACATATGTTTGTGAGCCGTCATAGCAGCTGAATCGAGCGCAACTCGCTATTGCTGAGATTTACTAGGAAAACAAATAGCTGAGACAAAAACTAGTAGCGAAGACCCTTGAAGCATCAACATCACAAGGCCGCGATGGAAACATGGCGTGGCTCAAGAGACAGATCAGGAAAGCAAAAGATACAATCATACAACTTCGTGAAGCACAGAGGATGTCGGAAGAAAGGAATGCAAAACACTTCAAGGAATGTGAACCGAGCATGGAGAAAGTCCACGCGGCTCTTGCCAGCACGCAAAAGAATATGAAAGGGAACGCGGTTCTGCAAAGGCAAGTGATGAACCTGAAAAGGTGCAATTGGTCTCTGAGGAGAATGCTTTGGGTATCAAAAATGCAAATGAGACCAGAAGCATGATTAACTGACTCCGTTTTTTGTCTTCTTAGACATGGCACATATTTTTGTTTCCCCGCATCTTGTTTCCTATCGGGAGGTAGGGACTTGAATAGATACCCGCACATAAAACATATGATGTGCAATGACATAATATCATCTGTTTCAAAGGACAGGTGTACGTTAGACGTGCGACCGTTTGAAGAAATTCATTGTTCCCTAGCTGGGGTCATCATTTTGGAGGAACCTTCAATGGTCTGTAGTCACCCACCACATGAACGCACCAACAAAAAATCGCGCAACATAAATCAAGGCCATTACAATGGGGGCAGGAGTCTAATTGAGAAATTGATTGTCCAGATACCCTATCAAAGGAAAACATCCACATGTCACTCTCTAATGATGAGAGCTTGCTGATGACTGAACTGTCGTGGAAAAGACGAGTGGCCATGATGCAACCAAGTACAGTCATTTTCCATTTTTAGTAAAGTGTCATACGAAGAGTCATCTGACAGAGAGTAGTCAAAGCCTATTTTCTAGGGATAGTAGTTAGAGCACAGGTTAGCCCGAGTGACACACCCTTGTCTATATATTCTATTTTTTCAATGTAANTTGAATGTATTTTTGAAACGATTGAAACTTAATGAAAAGGTCCTGAATATTTGATGAAAAGATTCTAACAATGACAGTTTGATGTATTGTATCCTCTCTTTGTGTATGTTCTTTCCCGTGTTCTTTATATTCACATATGTATTTTCTATCTAAGTCGGAATGTGATTTTGAATATAGAATTCACTGCGCAATGCTCTAGATTCGTGCCATTTAGACAAACTGTGTTTCTTCTAAGAGAACTCTGAATTCATCCCCAACAGTGCTCCGAGTTGCTTCATGTGTTTTTATCTCACCACACACAATGATTTTTAATTGAAGACTGTTGCTCATTTAGCCTTTATTCTCTAGAGTTCAGTGAATAAGTCATTTGTTTCTATTGTTTTCTTAAATTGACTCCATAGCCCAAGGTCTTGCTTTCTTTTTCCAATAGAACCATAAAATATTGTTTAAAGGTGTTAAATCTAGCCGATAGCTTAAATCCATATCCTGTACAGATATGAAGTCTCCGTAGAGAGCCCTCTCCAGGTTCGAAAGGTTAGTTTCGGGCCTCAAAGTTGGTTTGTAGGTTGTCTCTGTCATTCATTTTCTCAGTCGAACGAAGTTTACAAAGCACTAACAATTTGTAAGCCTGAGGGCATGTGTTGTAGGCATTTTATGCCATTAGAGATTCATAAAAGTTGTGCTACCAGACTATTTTTCTCTTGTGTCCATTCTTTCTTATCCTCTTTCTTGAGTAATATTTACATATTTTGAAGATCAAAATCTGCCTTTGGTTAATGGATTCATGAGATGCAAATGATTTTTGGTAATTGCTTGTTAATCATAAATTATTGTTCAAGCACTCTTTAATCTATATTAAAAAAATGATCTCTGTTATGTGGATATTCTTCCTTTTTTTTTACCTTCTATTATTCTATCCATCTTTGCATAATCCTTTTGTCTGGTAGGCAACATGATTTCTTGTGATATGAAAAATGTTATGACTCCAGGCCCAAAAGAATGTATTTGCAAGCAGTTTGATGCCCTCCCTTTTACTCTTTTCTTGTTGATCCACTAAGTATTACTTTTTTTAATCATTTAAATCAAATGGGTACTGGGATTATCCTCTAGCAGTCTGAGGGTGATTCTCAGTGCTATCATTTTTGGTGTCATTGCAGGGGACGACAATGAAGACACATTCCCTGGGTGAACTATGATGATTAGATCTATCTCTGGATGGTGAAATGAAGCTAGACACTTTTAGACTGATTATATTTCATCATGGAGACTCCACTATTCATATATCTATTGGAGACTCCATTGTTTTGAAATGGACAAGATCCTAGCTCAAAGGTATGCTTTCTGTGATTTTTCAAAGATAGTCAGTTTTCCAAATCCAGTGCCTTGTAGAGGTGAATGGGAAGGTTTCCTTCCTAGGTTTAGAGAGGAAAATTGGGAAATGCCAGTTGAATTTTTACTATATTTTCACGAGTTTATACTTAAGTTGAAAGTTATACATGAAGATGTCCTCATCAAATTGTTTACATACTCTTTAGATGGAGCACCTCATGATTGGTGTAGATCACTCACGGTCACTTGTATTACTTCACTAAGACATTTTCATGCTGCATTTCCTTTGTTTTTCAAAGAGAAATTTGCAGCTGATTTCCTTTATCAAGAATGTTGTTATGAATTTGATTTGTTGAGTAAAGGATCAAATAGTCATAAAGAGTATGTTGCAGTAGAAGACAATTTTCATTATGATCAAGAGGTTGATGATCTTCAAAGTGATAGCCAAAATGTAGATACTTTTGAAATTGTATCAAATGTATCTACTGTTTTAAGTTGTCATGAAAACCAAATTGTTTCCTTTGAGCATTCGATTGATAATGAGTAGATTAGAATATCAGCCTGTGAAATTTTTGAATCTGAGACATGGGAATACAGTGTAGGAGATAAGGAAGAATTACAGCAGTAGATGGAATTCTCTTTATCACATATTGATGAGCATAAAACTCCAAGGATCGGCAAGGAAATGTCTATCATTTCTATACCTTCACTTACAACAAACATCAAACAACATATGAGTAGTTGTAAAGTATATGAGGACCATCATTTTATTGACGAATCAAACTTCACAGAGGAGCACAATGGTTTTATTAACCCATTAGAAATGTCTATTCATAACTTTCATGATCCTGTAGATTTTTACATAGAGTTATATTTTTCAAAGGATTCTAATGATCCGGTTGTTGGTATGATTTCAGATCATAGTTGTAAGTATCCATAGCTTACTAACCTCTAGCTGAAAGCTTCATATCACTTGAAAATTATATTGAACAATTGCATGGAAGGAGTTATTTTCATCAATTCAATACTCACATGGTTGCATTGGAAGTATGACTTCAATTAAGAAAAGAATCTCAACTTCATAGATTAGTGTGGAATGTATATAAATAAGCTTGTTATGCAAACATTTTGTTTGCAGTGAGTGTTTTTCATTTTTCAATAAATGATCAGAGGTTATCTCAAGGTATAGAAAGAGTACATATAGTAGATATGGGATGGATAAGGCATTGGAACTGCATATTCTTGGAAGCTGACAAGGAGCATGCCATCCCCTATGGAGACAGATGTTAGAACATAGAATTGTAGGGGTAAAAAAAAACCACTTTGGGTTTTGTTTTTGAGTCACACCTTTGATCCTTACATTATTACCGTGACATGTCACCTATGAGTTGTATAAACGGTTCTCTTTGTCATCATCCATTTGTTTAAATGTCAATTTAAATATTGTTTTATGTGCTTCCAACTCACTAGGATAGTTCACAGCTTACTCAAGTGCTCCATTCATTCATTTCCATAATTACCGTTTTGTCATGCTAAGGGATTTCATTGTTTTCATAGCCTATTTTTAACAAATTGTTAGGGATTGGGTCTTTGGAAATCCTAACAGTTCCCTCAAAGCATGCAAATATTGTTTGAATTAGGAATTTCAAACTGGTGACAGGTGCTATGAACATCGTTTTGAACTGCCTGAAGGAGAGAGTTGGAGGTTGGACAACTTCTAGAAACCTCTGTGCTAATTCAAAGATGTCAGCATCAAGCCTAGATCCACCTGGTACTCCATGAGAGTGTTAATCATGTTTGAGGGTTGATAAAGGGGTTTTTTCTGGTTTTAATGTTGGCATTGCGAACTATGCTGCAAACACTCTGTTCTAGGACTGTTGAAACTTTCATTTTTTGCATCCTTTCATATTCATCCTTGAATGATTATATATCAAGATAATGGATTTTTGACATAATTTTTGAGGTGTTGAAGATTTGAAAAAATAAAATAGGCTACTACAAGATAGTTCACAGCGTCGGCGCTGCGAACTAGTATTTTTGACATTTTTTAAGAAATTAACACATATCAGAGGACGTTTTTTCTCATAAATTTTGAATTCCCATCTAGGTTCCTTTGAAATTTTGTGTGGAAGAATAACATGATGTTTTTGAATTGCTAACAAAAAATCATCCTGACCTAGTTCATATTTTTTGAGAAACACTAAAAACATCACCTACAGGAAAATTCGTAGTGCATGCTGTCACAGGCGCTACAAAATCTAACAATCTAACCAATTTGAGCTATGGGAAGGATGCCAGCTGTGAAGGAAGGTTTGAATGGTCTCCTAGGAGTTATTTTGATATGAGGGACATTTGTTCCATCTCCAAATCAATCATGATGACCTGTTTCAAGAGGCATTTATCACAATAGGAAAGATCATGAAAAATATGATTTTGTTAGGCTTTTGTTTCTAATATTTTGTAACAATACTACTAAATGGAGGAGGATCCTATGTAACTCCTTGGTTTCAACCTCCTTGGGTTATATAAAGATTTATCACCATAAATGAAATGATGTTTGATGAGAAAAGGGTTGGATTCATGATCAAAGAGAGGAGAGAGCTAGAGGAACAGTTGAGTTGCTCATTTGTAAGCCTAAGTGCATGTGCTATAGGAATTTTAGGCCATTAGAGATTCATGAAAGTTGTGATACCAGATTGTTTCTCTTGTTTCCATTCTTTCTTATCATCTTTATTGAGTAATATTTACATATTTTGAAGATCAAAATCTTTCTTTGGTTAATGGATTCATGAGTTGCAAAGGATTTGTGGTAATTGCTTGTTAATCATAGATTATTGTTCAAGCACTCTTTAATATATATTATAGAAAGGATTGATGTTATGTGGATATTCTTTTTTTTTACCTTCTATTCTTCTATCCATCTTTGCATAAGCCTTTTTTCTAGTAGGCAGCCATATTTCCCATGATTTGTAAAATGTTATGACTCCATGCCCATAGAATGTATTTCCAAGCAGTCTAATGCCCTCCCTTTTACTATTTTCTTGTTGATCCACCAAGTATTACTTGTTTTAATCATTTAAACAAAATGGGTACTAGGATTATCCTCTAGCAGTCTGAGGGTGACTCTTAGTGCTAACACACACTTCTCCTTCTGTCTAGACTCTGATCTGACGTTCTAGATCACTTTTGACAATAGATGTAATGACTGTTGTAGCTTCTTGTCCTCCGTGGTTGCTGCTCCTTTTTAATAAATGAAATTTTTAATAATATTTGAAAGGCTTGAACTTTGAAATCTCCTCTGCGAGGTCTACTATTTGGAATCTACTTGTGCTCTTTGAAACACTACACCTCCTGAGATTGAAATTCTCTGAAACTTCAAAGGGTATTGACCTCTACACGCCTTGCAGGGACTTCTACACTTGAGACCTTTGAAGATCACTCGTGCATTCTTTGCGCTTCTTAAACAATATTAACCTTGAAGGTCCTTGACCTATACACACCTTGCAGGGTCTCTACACGTACTTGCTATATCTCTCATGAGCTTGTAAACTCTCGGACTGTAAAGGGTTCAATCCCTTTGGTCTTCTCAACAACTCCTCATTCCCTCCTGGCACTGACACTCTATCTCCTGATCTTGAACAACACTTTAGTAGTGTGTTGGCTTTGTGCACTCCTTGCATGGATTCACCTCCTGAAACTTGAACTCTAAAATTTCACTTGTGTAGTCCTTATGCTCTCTGTTCAAAATTGTACTACTCCTCATGAGATTTACCTTCTGGTGTGCCCTCTTGGAAACCTTTCTCCAAGAAATCAAAGTATAGTTCCCGTGCATTCCTTGTGCCTGCTCAATGCACTTCTTGCAAAGCCCTCAAAGTATTCAACAACATTGGTATGCCTTCTTTAGAGTGTTCAATAACTCTGATGTGCACTCCTTGCACAATTTTTGCTTCTTCTGAGTTTGAGGTTGTTCTAGTGTGCCCACCTGGAACACTCTTCTTTGAACTTGAGATAGAGTTCAAAACTCACTCCTTGCATTGGATTCACAAAGTTTTCAATCACTCTGGTGTGCACACCTTGTACAAGCCTAAGAACCCAGAACACTCATAAATTCACAAAGATAGAGAAGTCTATCTAAACCTGCAAATGTAACCTACTTGCACATCTACAACATACATGAATAAAAACAGAAAGCATCCAAGACATTCATAAAATATATGTACATACGCAAAAAACTAATAGGAAGGAAAAAAATATTTTGTATTGATATTGAATGCTTTTGTACATGCTTTGTAATATACCAGATATAAAAAGTATGCAGACCAAAAACAAAATGATAGAAATGGCAGAATAACAGTAATATAACTAGCATAATCTCCACAATAACAAAGAAATGATATAAGAATAACAACATAAATAACACTTTGATTCAGAAAGCAATGTTCATGGGCCTCTTCGAGGGGGAAACCTCCAGTCGAGCAATGCTCTATTACAATAATCTCCAAGCTAGGGTTTTCATACCCTTGACCCTTATTTATACTAAATATGTCTATCAAGAGAAGCATCTAGAGGAAGATCCTTCTAGAAGCAGAAGCTTCTATTAGGTCTTCTTAAATCCGCCTTATTATATTTTATTGAAAGGCCTTATTAATATTGACCTTTATTACATCCGAATATATTGATCTACCTATGTGCGGGTTAGGACCCTAACATGTCCGCCCCCTTAAAAACAACCTTGTCCTCAAGGCTTGAGATGTGGAAACTGCTGCAGAATGGTAGCTAGTTCCCAAGTGGCATCTGCTGGAGTTGTATCTTTCTACTGGACTAGCACTTCCTTGATAGTTCTCTGACGGAGGCGACACTCACACTGGTCCAAAATTGCTTCTGGCTGTAGCCAAATGGATCCTTCTTTAGCTAAATCAGGAAGGTTGGTTTGAATTTGGCACCTAGTTCCAATCACCTTCTTTAAGCATGAAACATGAAAAACAAGATGTAGCTTCGACTAACTGGGTAGAGCTAATTGATAGGTGACTTGTCCCACACGCTTGAGAACTATATAAGGGCCATAAAATTTGGGCGCTAGCTTCTGACAATGCTTGGCTTTGAGGGATGTTTTCTTGTATGGTTGTAGATGCAGAAACACCTGATCCCCTTCTACAAATTGATGTTTAGAGTGACCTTGATCTGCTTGTTGCTTCATGCGATTTTGTGCCATGAACAAGTTCTCTTTAAGGGTACGAAGAATATCCTCTCGAATTGTAAGTGTTTGGTCAACCGCCTGGACCTTCGAGGTACCTGGTAAGTATGAGATAACTGAAGGGGGCTTCTGTCCATATACCGCTTCAAAAGGAGTCATGCGTGTAGCTGTATGGTAGGAAGTGTTGTACCACCATTCAGCTAGGGGTAACCATTGAGCCCATTGATGTTTCTTTTCAGAGGCAAAACACCTCAGCTATGTTTCCAAACACTTGTTGAAAACTTCCATTTGACCATCAGTCTGGGGATGATAAGCTTTGCTGAGATGCAATTGGGTGCCCTGTAGATTAAACAGTTCTTGCCAAAAATTGCTTGTGAAAGTTAGGTCACGATCAGAAACAATAGAATGCGGCATGACATGAAGCTTGAAGACCTGGTCCATGAAAATTTGAGCCATCGTGGATGCAGTAAATGGGTGTTGAAGAGCATGAAAATGAGCATACTTGGAAAGGCGATCCACAACCACCATTATGACTGATTTATTTCCCGATTTGGGTAAGACAGTAATAAAGTCCATAGAGATATCCTTCCAAATAGCAGGTGGATTCGGAAGCGGTTGTAGTGTGCCCGAAGATTTGACTGTTTCTCTCTTGTTTCACTAACACACCTCACATTTAGTGACAAAATTACGGTTGTCCTATTTCATACCATCCCAGAAAAAATAATGTTTGACCCTGTCATAGGTTTTGGTGAACCCAGAGTGCCCTGCTGTGGGTGTAGCATGAAGCTCATAAAGTACTATGGATTTAAGCTTTGATTGTTTTCTTAAATACAAATGGCCTTTGTATCTAAGGTCATCCTGGAGCTAAGAGTACCCTAGGGGAGCTGGAGCATTGGTCTGCAATTCCTGGATCAGATGCGAACTTTTGGGATCTTGTAGGCATTCCTGGCGCATAGCTTGGAGCCAATCTGGTATAATGAAGGAAAGAGAAAAAAGGGATCCTTATTCTTCATATTTTCAGGACAGTGCATTTGCCACAACATTGTCTTTTCCCTTCTTATAAATGATCTCATAATCATATCCAAAGAGCTTATTCACCCATTTTTGTTGCCCCAGGGAGGAAATGCGTTGTTCTAGAAAGTACTTGAGGCTTTGATGGTCTGTCTTAATTTAGAAACGTTTACCCAAGAGATAACGGCACCACAGATCAATGGCATGCAAAATAGCCAACATTTCCTTTTCATAAGTGGGTTTTCCCAGATTCCTTTTAGATAGTTGCTTGCTGGTGAAGGCCAAAGGTCGACCCTCTTGCATAAGGACAACCCTGATTCCTTTCCTCGAGGCATCGTATTCCAACAAAAAGGACTTTGTGAAATCAGGAAGGGCCAGAACTGGAGTGGTGCACATGGTCGTCTTCAAGGTTTGAAAAGCTTGAGCCATGGCTAGAGTCCAAGTGAAAGAGTTCTTTTTGAGGAGAGCAGTGAGAGGTGCTGCAATCTTTCCACAATTCTTAACAAACTTGCGATAATACCCTGTTAAGCCTAGAAATCCATGCAATCTTTTGAGAGTCTTTGGGTGCGGCCAGTCTTGCATAACTTCAATCTTTTTCGGATCCAACCTGACGTCATCCTTGCCAACCAGATGACCCAAGTATTCTACTTATGAGGCACCAAAAGCACATTTAGATTGTTTTAGGAAATGTTGGTGCTGAGAGAGTAGATGGAGAACTCGATCCACAAGAGTAAGATGGTTTCCAGGTTTTTCTATAGATGAGGATATCATCAAAGAAAACTAAGACAAAATGATGGAGAAAGGGACGAAAGACATGATTCATGAGGCTTTGGAAGGTGGAGGGGGCATTACACAAGCCAAAGGGCATGACCAAAAAATCATAGTGGCCCTCATGAGTTCGAAAGGTCATCTTGGGAATGTNAAAGTTTAGTAAAGAATTGGACACCACTCAATTCATCCAGGAGGTCATCAATGACAAGAATGGGAAATTTGTCTTTAATGGTCAGTTTGTTTAGGGCATGGAAGTCAGGACACATTCTCCAAGAACCTTCTTTCTTCAGGACCATCACTACAAGAGAAGAGTAAGGGCTCATACTAGGGCGAATAATGCCTGCATTAAGGAGTTCCTGGACCATTTTCTCAATTTCATTTTTTTGTGAAAAGGGGTGGCGATATGGACAGATATTGGGAGGAAGGATTCTGGGTACAAGGGGAATGGAATGATCATGAACATTGTGGGAAGGAGGGAGTCCTTGGGGAGTGGAAAATACCATTTGATGTTTAGAAAGGAGGACTTGGAGGTCTTGCGGCACCGGGGGTGTCTCTGTTGCTTGTATGGAATGGAGTTGGGCAATGACACCAGAATGACCTTTTTTGAGCAGCTTTTCCATGCGATGGGAACTAATTACCTTAGGTGAACCAAAAATGATGCCTTGGAATTTATATTGGTGGCCTTCCTGGTCGAATTGCATGGTTAATACCTTAAAATACATGAGAATGGGACCCAGAGTTCTTAGCCAGTCTACACCCAACACAATGTCACAACCACCCATGTCTATAGAAAACATGTGGTATTTTAGGTGGTAGTCACCGATTTGGAGACGCACATTTTCACAGTGCCCTCCACATTTCATGGAACCACCATTGGCAATCATTATTTGGAAATTGTTGACGACATGGATGTAGCAATGAGTTTCTTGGGCAATGCGACGATGAATAAAATTATGGGTGCTTCCACTATCAACCAGAATGATGACCTTCCGATACTGGATGTAACCAATTAACTTGAGGGTTTGGGGAGTGGAGAAGCTAGTGAGAGCATTGAGGG
>JASDQU010588934.1:9811-21916 GCA_032191745.1 Picea mariana | reverse complement strand
CAAGGATGCTTCATACACCAAATGATGTTGGGAGTTATGAAAAGGGATCATATGGGATCCACAACTCAAATTTTGAGCCATAATTTCATATTGACAGTTTGAATAAACTCCCATCATAATTGTTTGCAAGCATGGATATGTGTATTTTAATATTAGAACTGTATTAGAGGTTTCACAGCGTACAACAAGATCTTGTGGACAAACAATGCATCGGTTGAATGGATGGAGCGCGCATCCATAGTTATGGAAAATGTCGTAGCACTCTTGTGCTTGTTGAGATCGGTACAAAATATTCTCCCTTTGGTTTCGAAAATTCGAAGATGTGTAGTTTTAGTTCTGTATGTAAATATACTTTAGAACCGTTCCCCTCGCAAATTACTTTCATTCTGATTTATTATATTCTCCACCCTACTATGAAGACGGTTGCACCGAAGTGTATCACAATCCAACAAGCAAAGGAAGCAACTATATTCGAAAGGTAGATATATCATGCAAATGACAAAATAGAAGTCATGAAATACAGTTGTTTTTAATGAATAAATTTCAAGTTTCTTGTTACTATCGTAGAACAAGATAGTAGACGTCGGGCATGGAGATATCAAAGACAATATAAACAAACAATATAGATAGAGACAAGGACTAAATAAGATATTAAATCAAAGGCATCAATATTTTGAAGGCACACAGACAGAGTTTAAATATAATTATCTATCGAATGGTATGCTTTAAAAATACCTGCAAGAGTAGCATTAAAAAAATGTGTGTTTAGATCTTTAAATCATAGATGAGAATGTAGGGTCTTGAGGAAATTTTAGGAGAGAAAATTTTTGAGAGGTATGCTTGGAGTGCAGTGAGGCTTTTCCTATTTAATTCATCATTCATCCTCTACTTTTAGCAGGGATTGACGGGAGTTTTGGCAGCAGGGAGTCTTGCAAACCAGCAAACGGACGAGGAGAGGATGAGTTTTGCTGGTCCTCATAAGGTGAAATGTTTTCTGGTCAATTTGTTGTATTTAAGCCTGATTTTATCTCGTCTCTTAGCTCTAATCAATTTCTGATATGCAGGTCCCCACTTTGTGTTATCACCACCATCACTCCATTCCATTTTGGCTCAGCTTTCTTCTTTCTTTTTCTCTTGGTCTTTCTATTGTAACCTTGTTCTAGAATGGCTAAAGACTAAATACATGGCCCAAGTCTACGCAGAGATTTGTAAATTATGAAACTCCAAGAATTGTATGGGGAACAATTTTAATTAAATATCAAAGTCCTTTACACTCTCAAACTGTTTCTTATTTGTTTTCTATTCAATCTTAGCTTTCTTCATCTTTATTAATTCAATACTCTAAATTCAAAAAAAAAACTAATTAACTATTACTACTGTAATATGATGTACATAAGCTCTCATTTTACAAGATTTTGTTATCTTCTTTATTCATTTTTTTTAGTTTTTGTTTTGTGATTTATTATATTTGGACTTGAAGAAAATTAAAATATCAAATATTTACAATGTTTTATAATAAATTTTGGTAGTTAGTAAATTAATTTCTTGTTTAATAAATTCCTCTTTTAATTAATCCCTTTAGCACTAACTTTCCCTTCTTTTGATTAGTTTTGATTTAGTTACTTCTTTTCTGAGACTTTTGTGATTGGTGTTATGATAAGAAGGTTCTTTCGGATTCATCGCATCAGTTTTTTATTCGACGTTTCAGACCAAACAAATGTGGTCCATTATCGGGAAGAGTTTCTAAGATGATGGACCACATTTGGTTGGTCTGAAACGTCGAATAAAAAATTGATGCGATGAATCTGAAAGAACCTTCTTATCATAGTTACTTCTTGCTAAAATAAATACAAAAAAAACATTTTCATTTTTTAATCTTATTGTTTGCTTTTTTTATTTGTTTAAATTCTTTTAATATTTAATTTTGTTATTACAAATGTATTAATTCACACATAAAAGCATAAAAATTATAAATTGCATAAAAATCAAATATTGTTAAAAAGTAAAAATTCAAGGCAAAGGGATTCACCCTTGGACTGTAGGTTAGAGGAAATTGAGCATGGAGTTCAATGTGTTTTCTTATTGGGGATTTAAACCTAGGGTGACATTCCTATATCTTCTCACCTATCCCCACAAGAGGTCAAGATGTTGGTGTTGGAGACTTTCTAGTCCCTTGACGTCAACACTTGGTTCTCCTTTCTTTCGGAATGTGTACAAACATTGGACAACCAAATATCTTGAGATGGCTTACTTCTGGCTTATTTCTGGAGAACATTTCTTTGGGGGTTTTGAATCCAAGTGCACTATGGGATAATTTGTTTTGGACATAAATTGTTGTTCTTGCTGATTCAGGCCATAAATGCATTGGAAGATCTTGATCATGGATCATAGTCTTCACTGTTTCCATTATAGTTCTATTATTTTTTTCTGTTGCACCATTTTGTTGAGGATTATAGGGAGTGGTGAGCTCCCTTTTAATCCAGACATCTCTGCAAAATATTACAAATTATTTTGAGGTGTATTCTCCTCCATTATCTAACCTGAGTATCTTTATTTTTCTTCCAGAGAGATTCTCTATCAAGGCTTTGAATTCATTGAATTTTCCAAACACTTCATCTTTTGATTTTAATAAATAAACCCAATTCTTGCAAGAATAATCATCAATAAATGACACATAATATACATACCCACTAAGAGAGGTTGATGGCATTGAGCCACATACATCTGAGTGGATGAGCTCCAAGATCCCTTCTGCTTTATGTTCTTTCCTTGTGCACATCCCTTGCACACACCTTCATGATCAACCTTGAATTTTGGTAGACCTGTAATTGCCTTGCTTACATATGGTAAGGCTTTGTAGTTGATGTGAGATACTCTTCTATGCCAGAGTTCACATGGACTCTCAGTGGAGTGAGTCAAGGCTGCATCTGAGTGACCTTTTAACTTATACAAACCACCTTCTTCTATTCCAATAACAATAGCATCTTCTATGGTTTTTCATTTAGGCCACACAAGAGCTTCACCATCTATGAATGCAACCATGAAACCTTTCTTATCTAAAGTTGAGATAGAAAGAAAATTCTTTGTCAAACCTGGTACATATAGTACATCCTTCATTTTCATCGAGGTCCCTAAATCAAGTTTGTAGGTGGATTCTCCCACTTCTTTGATAGGGTAATGGTAATCATATCCAAGTGTAAATTTCTAGGGAAAGTTATTTTCTGTAAAGCTAGAGAGAATACCTCTCTCACCTGTCATGTTGTTAGAGGCACCGTTGTTTATGGGCCAAGTATCCTCTCCAGGTGACACAGATCCTTAGAGGGGAAAAAATAAAACATAGTCTTCAACCTCTTCTTTAGTCAACTTTGTGGGTGGATCATCATCTTCAATTTCATGGGAATGATGTATTTTGTTATTTCTCTTTTGTCTGGACAATTCTTAGCAATATGTCACATCTTATCACAATGATAACATTGATAAGAGGAGAAATCATTTTCTCTTCTTTGACCTTTCTGAAACTTGTGGAATCTCCTTGGAGGGTGAGATTCTTTATGGAAATGGGTGAATCTC
Source organism: Picea mariana (assembly GCA_032191745.1). Classification (NCBI taxonomy): domain Eukaryota; kingdom Viridiplantae; phylum Streptophyta; class Pinopsida; order Pinales; family Pinaceae; genus Picea; species Picea mariana. Next base: position 18,346 of record JASDQU010588934.1, on the reverse strand, counting down.
TTTGGAGAGTGAGATTCCTTATGGTGGTGAGTCTCCTTTTGGAAATGAGACATTTTCCTACCTCCTTTAGCATGAGCAGCTAGGAATTGATCTTCATCCCTTAATAGTACTGCTTCTCGGTTAGATACTCGTTATTCTTCTTGAACACATTCTTCCTAAAGACTGTCAAATTGGAGTTTCTCCTTTCTTGCACAGATAGTTTGGATGAAGGCATCCCAAGGTATTGTGAGACCATTTAGAGCTGTCATTATGAGTTCATCTTCATCTAGGTTGTCTCCAATTTCTTCTAGTTGTTCCTTGAATAGATAAATCCTAGAGAAATAGTCATGAACTGTTTCTTCTTTTTGCATCTTTGTATTCTTGAGTTGGGTTCTCAAGTTCATCTTTCGGTTAATGTTTTTTTCTTCATACATTATGGTTATGGCATCAAACATATATTTTGGAGTGTTCTTAGAATCCACTTGAGGGATCAAGTGATCTTTAATAGAGTATGTAATGGTTCTTTTGGCCCTAACCATATCCTTCTTGTACTTTTATTTAGCTGAAACTTTTGCGGGTTCTGGTACATTTTGTTGGACAAGTTGAGCAACTGAAAGGGGGGGGTGAATCAGTTGTATACACAATTTTCACTTTTATCTCTTTAACACGGATTACTTCTTTAATGCAACTTAAAACCTAATAGATATTTTGTATCCATGAAAATGAATTAGTAACCATCAATCACATGAAATGGATAGAGACACAAAATATTTACAAGGAAACCCCTAAAGGGAAAATCCTATTCTTCTTCTTATGGATGTAAAGCAAGAAAGCTACTTTAGTTACATCAAATGTTGTCTGAGAAACTACTCAAATGAGGCTACTACCTATTTATCTTCAGCACCTATTGAAAGACAACTTCTACAGCCTGAATGCAAGCTTCAACTTGCAATGAGATTGTTAGTCTCCCTAGATCCTCCTTTCCTCCCTTTAGTATTGGCTTCAACCTATTTCAAACACTCTTCTTAAAATGTCAATATCCTTTTGTAAATTTATTTCTGTGAAAACAAACCTGTAACCATCAATTTCATCTTTTCCAAACCTATTATTTTTTTCAACCAACACACATCTTACTCAAATGCAACTCTGTTCATACTCTGTCAATGCCAAAACCGACCAGCTCAATCTATTCATGTTTACTCTATTATAGACCTGGAAATTAAATCTGTAAATAATCTTCATTGCAATAAATAATGATCTCAATGTATATTTGAATCACAAAGACAATCTTTAACTATTTTATGCATATTCCTTTGATGTAATTGCTCAATCAATCAAGCGTTTCATACCTCTATTCTAGATCTATATCAGAGTTTATTCACTGTAAAAACAACCATACGATCTGCAACATCAGAGTGTACCTCTTCTCTGTGCATTTCTCATTTAGGGACAAAATCAACTATTAACCTCTGTGCATATATCTCTCAAAGAGAAATTCAACTTATTGATCTCTCTGTGTTTATCTTTCAAGGAGACACTCGATTGCCAAATTCTAGAACTTCATTTCAATCATTTCAATGTTGTGTTTTTCCCTCTTTCAGTGCACTTCTGTGTTTTTCCTCTTTCAATCCACCTCTGCATTTTTCACAATCAAGAAACCAATCGACAAGGTTAAGGAAAAACTTTCTAACTATCTCAAACACATTTACACATGTGTTTTCCTCCCAGCAAAATGATCAATAGAGTTCCAGGAAAAACGTGTATGAACCTCTACATTTTTTTTCTCTTAAAAACCCATCACCAAGTTCTTGAACACACTATGTTCTCTCTGTGTTTATCTTTCTCTTACCAAGATAAAAAAATGTTGTCAAGAAGTGTTTGCAATAGTTGTTGTAGTTGTCAACATTAACTTTTGTCTTACTTATCTGGCAAACTTTCTTAACATGTGTACATTAGTTGTTGTAGCTGTCAACATTAACTTTTGTCTTACTTATCTGGAAAACTTCCTTAACATGTGATATTTGGTGATATAATGTATACATTTTTAACTAAGTCTTTGACCACCTGTTCATTGGGTTAAGTGAGTGTCTAGTCCAACTAATGAAAATCAAACTCTTACTCATAAATACAATAATGAGAAGTTTGACATCAATGGCAATAATGGAAAACTATGCAATCTGGCCAACAAACTCCCCCTTTGACATTGATGAAAAACTTAAACATGTTCTCCCCCTTTTTTCATCAATGGAAAAGGATCAATCATACTCCTCCTATCATAAATACCAAGAAATACCAAGAAAATATCACCTGTACAACAGTTGAAACAACATCAACTCCCACTATTAAAAAGTCGTGAATCTATGCAAATTGTAACCAACCAGGAAAAATTATTGTAGAGGGGCCAAAAATCTAATAACAGAGATGAAAGATGCACCATGAAAACCTGCAATCTTGAGTATAATTAAGAGAAAGATAATTACAGAAGGCAGATCCCCAACTGATCCATGAGACTTTCAAATTGGATTTTAGGTAAGGGATTAGTAAATATATCAACAATTTGATTTTTTGTACCAACATATTCCAGTTTAATGATATTACTTAAAACCTGCTCTCGGAGAAAATGAAATTTAATAGGAACATGTTTCCTTTTGGAATGCATAACTGGGTTTTTAGAGATACTAATGGAACTGGTATTGTCATGGAAGATAGGAATGGGAGCATCATAATGAATGCGTATTTATGATAACATTTGTTTCATCTAGAGAACCTGAGTGCAATAATTTGCAGCTGCAATGTATTCTGCCTCAACAGTATAAAGGGAAACTTTGGATTGTTTCTTGCTAGACCAACTCACTAGACATCCTCCAAGATAGAATGTTTCTCCACTAGTACTCTTCCTATCATCAACACAACCTTCCCAATCAACATCAATGAAAGCATACAAATCAAGTTGATTACGTTTAGGATACCATAAACCATACTCTGTATCCTTTATGCCTTAAGTATTTATCAAGTCTGGAATACCAAGCTCTTGGAGATTTCTTTAGCCCATACAAAGCCTTTTTAAACATGTAAACATGATTTTCTGCTTCTTGCACCTGAAACCCATCTGGTTGTTCCATGTATACTTCTTCCTCTAATTCACCATTTAAAAATGCATATTTTACATCCATTTGATAAACTTTAATGTGCTTAGAACTAGCATAAGCCAAAATCAGCCTAATGGATTCCATTCTCGCAACAGGAGAAAAAGTTTCTCCATAATCTATGCCTTCTACCTATGCATACCCTTTACAAACCAGTCTAGCTTTATTTCTAGCCATATTACCTGCTTCATCCAACTTATTTCTGAAGACCCATTTAGACCCAATAACATCATTATTTAAAGGTCTAGGAACCAATTCCCATGTCTCATTCTTTTCTATTTGACTAATCTCTTCTTTCATTTCTTTCATCCAATATTCATCATTGATTGCTTCATCAACATTATTGGGTTCAAATAGAGAGAGTAATGATACATGTTCATGATTTGAACTAGATTCTTGCCTTTTGCTTCTAGTTTCAACACCTTCATTTATATCACCAATGATTTTCTCTTCAGGATGGTTTATTTGTACCCTTTTGTTTGGAGTCTTAGATGGAGTTGACCCCTGCACCAAAGTAGGAATCGGATTTTCATTGTTAGTTTATTTAGTTTCCTCTATATCACTTGATTCTTCTTCCATTTTCAATTTGTCATATATTTCATATGTCTGATTATCTTTCTGTTCAATTTTGGATTTTAAAAATGAAGATTCATCAAATTTAACATCTATGTCTTCAACAACTTTCTTCAATTTGAAATTGTAGCACTTTTAAGATTTTCTTGAGAATGAATATCCAACTAAAATACCTTCATCAGTTCTAGAATCCAACTTTCCCATATTTTTATCAATTTTCTTTATGTAACACTTACTACCAAAGATTCTAAAGTGTTTTACACTTGCTGGCCTACCTTTCCATAACTAATAAGGTGTTGTGTCATAGTTATTTCTCAACAAGATTCTATTCATAATATGAACAATAATATGGATAGCTTCAGGCCAAAGTTTTTTACTCATATTAGATTCATTTAGCATTGTTCTTGCCATCTCCATAATAGTCTTATTTTTCCTTTCAACAACACCATTTTGTTGAAGTGTTTTAGTAACAGAAAAATGTCTTTTGATACCATTATCATCACAATACTTATTGAATTCTTTAGAAACAAACTCTCCCCCATTGTTTGATCTTAAGCATTTAATTTTCATGTCAATTTCATTTTCAGTCAACTCTTTGAAAATTTGAAAACAATTGAATGTTTCAGACTTCTCTTTCAATAGAAACATCCAAGTCATCCAAGTAAATTCATCTACAAATAACATAAAATATCTTTCACCATTTAATCATGTTGTCCTCATAGGTCCACAAACATCAACATGTAGTATTTCCAAAGGTTTTGTTGTAGAATGTTCTTTGGTCTTAAACTTAACTCTAGTTTGTTTACCATGTTGACATTGTTTGCAAATAGAAATGGTAAGATTCTTCATGATAGGTAAATCTGTTATTGTTTCATTTTTGTTTAACTGAATCATATTTTCAAAGTTAATATGCCCAAGCCTTTTGTGCCACAACCAACTTTCATCTTCATTCCCAAGATAAAAAAAATATATATTTTTCTCATATAGTATGTAAATGTTGCCCAGTGTTCTTGTAGTTGTTCCAACTAACCGATTTGTTTTGACATCTCTGATTTGACAATTTCTAGAATAAAAAATCATATAATGCCATTTATCACAAGTTCGAATTACACTCAATCAATTGTGTTCCATATCCTCAACCAGCAAAACATTTTTTGCCATAATATTTTTGTTATTCAGACACACAATACCTCTTCCAATTATCTTAGCTGATTGTTCATTACCAAAAGTAACTATACCTTCTTTTCCTTCATCCAACGTAACAAAATTATATTTTCTTCCTGTCATATGTTTTGAACATCCACTATCCACACACCATTTAACTTTATGATCATCCTGTAAAGCTAGAGTGCATTTTTCAGATTCTAAATGGTCACTTTTCTTTTTCCAACATCTAGCTTTCAGATTAGTGTAATTAGGTTCAACAGATTTATGAAAGTTCATTGGACAGTTTCTTGACACATGTCCAAAATTATTACACCTATGACATTCACACTCAAATCTTAAAACATCAAATCTATTATAGGAATTGTTTACACTGTTCATAATGGTTCTATCATGCCTTCTTCCATAATCAAACCTAGATTTATCATGATTGTTATTTGCAATTATGTTTCTTGAAAAGGAATTACAAAAAGAAGCTTTATGTCCATACTTGTAAAAAAATAAACAATAGCCATCAAACCTGTTCTGGTACCTTTCATAGCTTCTTCTATGTACTATTGAAGTCTAATTTCCTTCTTGTTTTACCGATTCCATCTCCTTGCTAGTGTTTTTCACATTTGTATGTCATGTACTTGCTTTTTCAAAACTTGTACTAGTACTTGCATTAGTAACCTTAGATTTATAGCCAATTCCAATTTTGTCATTTGTTGGTCTTTGATTACTAATAATTTGTTTCAAAATCTTTGATTTATCATCCATGTTATTTTCTTGTACCTTCTTTCTTAATGAAACAACTTCAAGTTTCAAACCTTCATTTTCCTTATCTTTTTCTACAAGCAATTTTTTTAGTGCTTCCTCAGTTACTCTAGCTTCTTTTGTTTTGAGATTTAAATCAATTATCATAGTTTCAGTGTTTTCTATCAACTTGTTAGATTTCTGTATCTCATTTTCAAGATTCTTAATTTCTTCTTTGAAATGTTTACATTCTCTTCTTACCTTTATAAGTTCAGTCAAAGCACTTACAAGCTCAACTTCCAAATCAACTACACCTTCTTCTTCTTTACTAAATTTATCATTTTGATCTTCTATAGCCATAAAAAGTCTTACATCTAAGCTAACATCACTTTCATCTGATTTTGAAGAGTCACTATCATCTTTAATAAATAGACTTTTCTTTTTATATGAGTTTCTTTGAAAATAATTCTTATACTTGTTCTTGCATTCTTTACTCTTTCTATTACTTTATTCTTCACCATCAGAAAGCTTATTGAAAGGACACCTAGAAGCAAAATGTCATATTCTACCACAACCAAAACATTTAAGAGGAATCTTACCTTTGTATTTGCCAATACCCTTTTTCATATTTTTGACAAAATTAACTTCTTCCATATGATCCTCTTCTGAATCCTCAAAATTGTTGGTCTATGCTTCAACCTTTTTCTTGTCCTTCTTTGTTGCCTTGAAATCTGCTTATTTCCTGGAAGAATTCTCACTAGAGGTCCTCATCTCATATGTTATTAGTATCCTATGTATTTCATCCATTTCTAAAGTAGCAAGATCAATTCTTTCTTCTAAAGAGGATATTTTTGGATCAAATCTTATAGGTAGAGATCTAAGTACCTTTTGTTCAATATTAGCATTTTTAACTTTTTATCCTAAACCTCTCATGGTATTAACTACTTCATCAATACAAAGGAAATAAGTTGTTATATCTTCAGATTCTTCCATTTTTAAACATTTTTCAGCTTGTCCCATAATTCTTTTGCTGACACATAGTGCATAACCTTAATAAATTATGGCCCTGCTAAACCTCTAAGTATTGCATACATAGCTTTTGAATTGCTTTCATAAAGTTTCTTACCTACAACATCTGTTGGAGTGGTTGTTGGAACACTATATTCATTTAGCACAACTTCCCAAACATCTACTCCCTGAGCTTGCAAAAACAATTTCATCCTGATACTCCAAAAGGCATAGTTATGTCCATCAATTAGAGGTAATCCATGTTTTGTAAATTCAGATTTCTTATCCATCATAAAAGACCAAACTTCCAGTGATTAAATTGAGTTCTGAAGTAACTTTCTCTTATACCAATTGTTGGACAAGATGAGCAACTTAGAGGGGGAGTGGGGGGGTGAATCAGTTGTATACACAATTTTCACTTTTATCTCTTTAACACAGATTACTTCTTTAATGCAGCTTAAAACCTAATAAATATTTTGTCTCCATGAAAATGAATTAGTAACCATCAATCACATGAAATGGACAGAGACATAAAATATTTATGAGGAAACTGTAAATGTGTTGAACCTGCACAGAATAGATCTAGCTAAACAATAATACACACATTTGCAGGGAGAATAGAAGAAAGAAGAATAAGGAGAGGAAGAATGAAAGAATTATCATTAACCTCTTTCCACACTCAAAGAGTGAATAATTTAAAATAGATATAGGATACATGGGTAACTAATGATCCATATTGGTGGTCTAGAGTGATCTGGACACTCATCAATAGTTACGGGAGTAAACTGCCACCTAGTCTAGTCTCTCAAGCAGTTACATGAGTGAACTGCCACCTAGTTGAGTTAACTAGTCAATCAGTCTTCAGTTAGCTGACTAAAACAGAGTGTAGTGAGGATTATATCAAGGAATAAATGGTAATGCACCAATATGGTGATGAAACCAAGGCAAGTGTGCATTAGCATGGTGATGATCCCAATGTTGCATGGTGACAAAACCAATGCAACATCTAGACTCAACTCAACTAGTCAAACTGAAGTGTCAACTGAAGAGAATGTTCTCCAGGTGGAATATTCTCCCCTAAAATATAGGAGACTGGATAATGACTAATAAACAAGGAAAAACCTTAGGAAAAAAAAATCCTAGGTGTGTGTGAAGTAACTCCAACACCCCCCCTGAACATCACTATGGTGAAAATAAAGAATGGGTCATGGAAACAACGCCATGTTAGGTACCCAAATACAAAAGATACACTGAAATAAATGAGGAAAGAGGGAAAAACTCATGGGAAAATCCTCCCCCTCAAATTACAATGCATAAAAATAAAAATAAAATGAGAAGGAACAAAAGAAGTTGCTAAGCAACCCTATCCTTCACTCCAAGAAGACCTCGCAATTGTGAAAGTTTGTGCTCGTTGAAGACTTTTTTGAAGTCCTACCAGCCCGTGACTAAAGTCGATGAGTTCAGGAGAGGACCATGTTGAAATAATGTAACTGCAAAGTGTATTCTAATTATTATTGTTGCATTATTCATTAGATCAATCCCCTATTGCGGATTGATCATGTCGGCTATTGTAAAAGACCAAATCCCCTTTTATGGATTGGTCAAAACATAATTGTAATAGGAAGAATAAGAAGTTGGCCCCATAATATATTAAAGAGGCCCCATAATATATTAAAGGTGGTTATAACCACCCAGATTGAGAAGTCATCCCTGCCAGTGAAAAGACACCTCCATGCATGCCAAAGTTGTATAAATAAGGAGGCTAGCGCCTCACTTAGACACACACTCACTTGTTCATTTGAGGAGCAGTTTTTAGAGATGCAGTTGGAGAAGAGAGAGAGAGAGAGAGAGAGAGAGAGAGAGAGAGAGGCACATTATTGGGAGAGGAATTTTTGTATTTGTTTGAGTTACCTCTTGGCATTGTATTGGC
>JASDQU010588933.1:52577-89774 GCA_032191745.1 Picea mariana | reverse complement strand
GAAGATGTTGGAGAATTGGTTGGACAATCCAAAACAAGAAGATGGGTTCTAAGGAATAGCCAAGCTAGAGGAAACATGCTAGCATAGGGAACAACTGGAGGAAGTTGGAATGCAACCACTATAGTGGGAACTCGCAGAAGATAATCTATCAGAGGAGATAATTCAGCAACAACTCGGTAAGGAGCCTACAGAGTTGGAGTCTACAAAAGAGTAGCCAGACAGTGTCATAGGATATGAATGTAGCATGGGGGATCAGGTTGGTCTACTCATCGACTGACATGAATAGTTGCTCCTGAGAAAAATCCATAAGGAAAGCCAGACAGTAGAGTAGCTAGAAAAATTCATAGAGGAGATAAGGAGGTTGATGGTGAAGTCAACAAAATAGGCTTTCAACAAGGAGAAGATGAACAGAGGGAAACCTACATGAAAATGGAGATGCAGCAAAAGCAAAAGAAACAAAAGAGAGCAGTAGGAGGACATCTCCAGGATAAATTTTGGGATCCAGGAGGATTTCAACAGAGCTGGAAAGCTCATGAGAAGGAGATCATCAATTTTCATAGAAGTGGAGTATGATGCAGGAGCATTTCTCCACCTCAGCATGCACTAGATGTCTAGCACAATGGTGCGCATTCAAGGAAGGGAATGGCACCATGCCTCTAAAATTTTCCTCTAAATTTAAATATAATTAAAGAAATTGAATGTTGTCATGCTGGAAGAGCCAAGTCGTTCCTTCACACATGATGTAGATGAGGTTGCTTTAAGTGGTTGACTATAGGAAGGATCTAGACCCAATTCATGCTATATTTCCACTCATTGTAATTCACCTCATTAGATACACATTTTGAATGGTTATTACACACCACTATCATAGCTAAGAGGGAAAGCTCGTCGATCATATCTTGTATACACCTTTGTATTTTTTCCCAGTAAAGGTTGTTGACACTCGGGTTGGTTGTGTTGATAGAGAGGAGAGTTGAAAGCTAAGACTCAGTTGTGATCTAGACTCCTATAGTGTAATTAGAATTCTCATATCAATATAAAAGAACAAATTTCTCTGTTTGTAATTTCTTGTGTGATGGAAGTTTATTTATGACTGTCATTGTATTTAGAAGTATGTTTATGTTTTAGATGTATGAGTTAGATTTTCATCTGTAGGGAGAGTGATAGAATCCTCTATCTATGAGGTTGTTGGATTATTTTTGTGTTCTTTAGGCTAAGCGTAAGGAGTGCGCATCGGGGTGTTGAAGTTATCTGACCCAACGTAGAGAGTGCATGGATGAACTCTTTCGATTTAGAGAAGAATGTGCCAGGAGGGCACACCAAAATAGTTCTCATACTAAGAAGGAAACCTCAAGGTTACTAAACACTTTAGAGGAAAAACTGTGAAGAGAAGACACTGAAAGAAGAATTTCTAAGGAATTGCACTTGCAGGGAATCAAGCAGGTGCAGGTGTGCACAAAAGGAATTTGGTTTCGGGTTCTTAGGAGAGGAGTGTCAAAGGAGGACATTGAAAGAGTTTTTGAACACTCTGTAGGACTCTGCTAGAAGGGCATTGAGAAAGTGCAAGAAGTGCATAAAACGAACATGTTCTGGGGTGTTGGAAACATTGAGGAAATCACAAACTTACTCAACACTCTGAGGGGAGGAATTTCTGCAAGTGTGCATTGAGTAGATGTAGGAGTTGCATTGGTAAATCTAAATTATTTCAGAACGAGAAGTAAGACATGTTCAAGGAGTGCACCAGGCCAAAATTGAGATAAATGTTGCGAGAAGAAGTTTGAATGCTTAGGGAAGATCAGAGAGTGCATTGAAGGGTAAGTAAATTTCACCTTACAAGTTCAGGAGGGAAAGAAATGTCGAGACCCAGTAGTCGGGTTCGTAGGAAGAATATTGAAGGCCACAACCTTTGATACCTAGGTGATTTTCTTAATATCGAGAGGAAACCAGAGCTTAGGAGAGGGAACGTGGATCGTCAGATCAGAGTCCAAATATTGATGAGAGAATGGGGCAACAAAGTGACAAAGTTCTGAATTCAAGAGGGGTCATCGCTAGTCTAGAGCGACAGGTGGCAAACAAGTCAGAAGATCTGGGAGATAGAGTTCTAGAAGATTTTCCAAGATAAAAGGGAAATCTTCACGAAGTCACGAAAAGCGGAGTGAATCCAGACTATTGAATCTAAAAGGGACACATGGCAGAGATCCACAGATCTCGGAGGAAAGAAGAGTTCATGAAGTCAAGACTCCCAAAGCCCGAAGCATTTAGGGTCATTGATTGAAGCAAGTGGGGGGAACATTGATCCTCACACTAGTTGTGTTCGTTGATTCAAAGTTCAGGAAATAGGAGTTAGTTGTTGCGAAAAGGATGAAGCCCGAAGCCTTCAACTCCTTTCAGGGTTTATCCCAGAGTATCAACTTGAGGTCACATGGGAGAAGGGACCTAACATAGAGAGAGATAACAACCGTTGTTAACTTCTTCAAAGGGAGCAAGGAGAAAGCTACGAGTTTGATAGGACCTGGACTTTGGAGAAACAGGGACCTATGAAAATTGAATTGGGTTCCAATAGGGAACCAAAGATTCAATATGAATCAAGCGGTTGAACGATCCTAAACCAATAGGTCGAGCGACCCCAGAGGAGAGAAGTGAAGGAGAGGGGGGCGATCTGTGCCAAAATGGTTGGAAAAATATCATGAAATTAATAGTTAGAAATATGAAATATCATGTATCACATATACTTATAATTCCAAAGTTTTGAATTAAGATTAGAGGTTAAAAACAATAGTTAAATATCAATTAATAAATATTCATAAGATTATTTTGTGGAATAGTTTTTTTTTTTACATTGGATGATAAGGAGGATAATATAAATTAATAAAATATAAGTATACATAATTTTGAATCAAATTTCTTTTTTACATGATATGTTAAATATGATAATTATAATATTTTTTTTGCATTATATTAATGAGTCAAATAACATATATATTATGTTGTATCATTTTTAGTAATGGGAACCTTAGGAACATGGATAGAAAAAGATAATGATACATTTTAAATCTTATTTCAATAAAATTGAAGGTCAATCCATAACAAATTTAATTTATGATAACATTGCTCCTATTACAACAACTACAATATCAAAATTACTAATTTAATTTGTACTAATAATTATATGAGTATATTCCCCAGATGGGGCGCCACGAGAGCATCAGCGGACACGCGGACGATCACCGGGACGCCCATTTATGGCATCAACCGACGACCGCCCTCCGAATACTAATTAGGCCATGGCCTGCACCAGCCACTTCCAGTCGATGAGCCCTCTTGTGTGAGGGAAATGTACTAGGAGACAGAGCACTAACCACCCAGCCTTAATGGCCTCGGCAGTCACGACAACTTGGTGCTTTATCGTGGTGATGAATTGGGACGAGATGTATCGACCCCTCGCAGTTTTCATTCTGTCTGGACTGCAACTCTGACCTCCACCGAAGCCTAAAAGAGGAGCGACCAAATTGATAGGAGCTCGGACCAGAGTCTCCACCATGCCCAGGCTCAGAGGGAAATCCTGCAGAGGGGCAACCTAGTACAGGGCTGAATCCAGGCGCAGGCGCATTCGTAATTTTGAGCGAGCGCTGGCATTAACATCCACCTGACGCAAGCGACGACCTTGGACGCCTCCCATGGCGATTGTAGAGAAAATTAGTTTGGAGGAGGCAATGCAGAACCACCCCTCACTTGCACGCACAGAGGAAAGAAAGCCACCGCCTGGAGACACCCTGTGGAACCCCAGCGCTGCCAGCATGGAGGACCTCTTCCCACCTTGCATTATGGAGGAGGAAGTCCCTCCCAACGGCACCACAGGGATAGCGGAGCTAGCAGGACCGCCAACTCGAGCAATGCGGGACTCCAGCACATGAGCTTCCGATGATAGCGGGGAGTTGGACCAGCCTCCAGTCTCTAAATTGTGGCATCTCCCACTCATCTTTGAGCTCCAGAATCTGATGGAAGACCAAGCTTTTCGCCTAGCCAAGATGGACCAATGGCTGGACATGCTTTTTGCAACCTACTCCAAGATCTCTCCAAAGCGGCAGTGCTCGACGTGCATGCAGGCGTACTCACTTCCAGTAGGCTGGCGTCAGAAGAGGAACGACTGCCCAAACACGAGCAAATAGATTCACCGAAGCTTCTGGTTAGAAGTATCTCTACTGTCTCAGTTTAGTTAGAATGTTCAGTTTCTTTATGTCTAGTTATGGCTTCTGTTTTGAAACTCAATAGCATAATATCCCTGGTTTCCTTCGGGCAGGGCACCCACATGTATATTTTGGCAACAGGACTGCACCTGGCACTGGACGCCCAGCTGTCCTGGTTTCCTGCTCAGGCAGGACAGCTGGCTGTGTTAATAGACATTGTATACTCCTTTTTGCTAATATAATAGGTACTACACCTTTCTATTTTGAAAAAAAAATTATATGAGTATATTTAATTCAATATTGAAACTTTAATATCTATAAAGATTCAACTATAAAATGAGAAACAAAATTGAAAATACATATATAAAATTTTAACATATTTTGAAAATTAAACTTTATTTATATAAAATCCAAACATCTTTGTAAATTTGAAGCATTATTTTTGTTCATTGGAAAAAGCTAAATAATACTACTCTTCTTATATGAAAATACAAAAAAAGTCATACTCATTAAAACTTTTTCAAATCCACAGCTATAAAGTGAGTATTACTAAAAGTTTTATTTATAATTTTTAAAATAATAATTAGATTAGTTTAGTCTTTGTTTTATATTGATATTTTAAATAAATATAATGAAAATATTTGTAATAAATAATATATTTGTAATAACAGAATAAAAATATTTACATTTTAATTTAATGTAATTTTAATTTTAAATTATCTATTTTGAAAACGGGTTTCCAAATTCCATTTTTTTTATGAAGAAGTTCTCAAAAAACTCTCAAACTCAATCAATTGAGAAAGTTCCTCTCGAAACATAAAAACCTTATTTCAAAGATATTGAAAATACCTAGAATAATTTTAGTGAAACTATATATATATACATACATATATATAATATTTATAATTTATTTTTAAATTTATAATTATTATTCAAAGTGAATGTATTCAAAATTTGTTTACAATAAATAAAAGAGTGTTTAAGTAAATTGATTGTTTTTGAAGTTGTTGTATTAATAAATTCTGAAATTTTAATTTTATTTATAATATTATGTTAAAGGTTTTAAGAAAATTCCAACTTAAATTTATAAAGATTATTTTAATGGTATTTGATTATTCTTGTGATTTGGAAAGTAAATAAAATGTTACAATGAATAAAGAAAATCAAATTTAGAAACATATTTTGTGTTTATTTACAATGAATAAAGAAAATTTTAAATCAAATTTAGAAACATATTTTGTGTTTATTTACAATGTTATGTTTTGTAATTTAGAAAATAAAAAAAATTGACAAATTATTAAAAAAAAATTAAATCCAATTTAAAAATATTAATATTTATTTATGATATGTTTATTAACATCTTATTATTCTATTTTTATATATTGTTAATCTCATTTACATCACAATTAAAAAATAACATTGTATTATAACTTTATATTAGAATTTTATATATTTTTAATAATCTGTACATCACAATTATGTGTGTAACAAAAAACAAGTTAAAAACATCTATATTAAAAAAGATTTATGAAAAAATGGACTTTTACTTGTATTTTTTTTTGTTGTTAGATAAAGATCTCATGTTTTGTATTATAGTTTTCTATTATGATTTTATATATTTTTAAAATTTATATATTTTTAAGAGTTTTTACATTACAATTATGAGTAACAAAAGAAGAAGTAAAAAGGATCATATTAAAAAACATTTATGGAAAATGGATTTTTACATCTATTTTCTGTGCTTTTAGATAAAGAGTGAAAACTTAGGTAATTTTTGTTTCATTTCCTATTAATATGGAGAAGAATGTGTTTATCAAATTTCATAAATTATAAAAAGAAATTTCATGATCAAAGAATTTAATAGAAAAAAATTAAGTTTAACTAGCCCTTTAAAAATTTAATAATATTATATTTATATATTATATTAGAAAAAATAATGTTTTCTTAATACCATTTTTGAATTTAATAATATTATATTTATATATTATATTATAAAAAATAATGTTTTAAGGATATAGAATAGTGTTTTTATGATGAAGTGTACTGTGAAAGTATGAAATCATGTGAAGTCACTAGTTGGAAATCCTAATTTAATCTTAGACTAACCCTATGTATGACTGATAACACAGCCACATGTCATACCAAAAATTATGTGAAGAGAGACTAATAAGCTCATAGCACTGGGACCTTTTTGGATGATGGTGATATAAAGAAAGCCACCCATAGAAGAGAGCACACAAACTTGAAAAATTCCTGTGCCATAAGGAGATACATGTTGCCTACCTTCAATTGGTCATTTTTCTAAATTGCTTAAGACTTTTGTGCGATGTAGGAGTTAGAGTGGCAGAGTAAATTATGAGGAATTTGTAGACAATTTAGCTGGCTTTGAGCAGGTTATGGAGGATTTGAACATTTCCATATGAGTGAATAGGATGCATAGTTTTTTCCTCGTTGTTCATGTGCAATGCGATGAAATAATTTCCCCTACATTTTCTTCCCTTATTATCAAGCAAGTAATGGAAATACAATGATTGTCACAATTTGAATTTTGCCACAATCCTTGTATTTGCATGACTTGTTGGTTGGTAATAAGGGAAGAAAATATATGGTGAGTCTTTCATCGCGTTGCACATCAACAACAAAAAGAAAAAATTATTCAGCTGGTTCACTCAGATGACAACGTTCAAATCCTTCATAACTAACTCAGAGCCGGCTGGCCAAATCGTGCACGAATTCTCTCATCATTTAGTCTTCCGCTATGACTACTTTGGCCAAAAGATGGGAGCGCTTTCGACAGATGACGAACTAAAGGTAGGAAACAAGTATTTTCTCATGTCCCCGAGGTGTACGACAATCGCGGTGATGGAGTATGTTCTTAAGGCGGTGATGGAGTATGTTGTTAACGCACTTTTTGATGTAAAGTTACCGGTTAGAAACCCGTGGGGACAAAAAATATAACAATGTTAAGGGTTCGTTTGGCTGAGGCCTATCCGATGCTCGAGTGATTTTGACAGATTTTGACCCCAAGTGATTTTTATTTTAGTTTCTATTAACCTGGAGAAAAATGAATTTATCAAATTTTATAAATTATAAAAAACAATTTCATCATAAAAAAAATTAATAGAAAAAATTTGAGTTTAACTAGACATTTAAAAATTTAATAATATTATATTTATATATTACATTGAAAAAAATAATGTTTTCAAGGTATAGAATAGTCTTTTTGTGATGAAGTGTACTGTAAAGATATTCAGTTGTATGAAGTCACTAATTCTAAACCCTAGACTAACCTCTTGTGTACTRCTAATATACCACAGATTATGTGAAGAGAGACTAATAAGTTCATAAGTTCATAGCACTGGGACCTTTTGGACAATGGTGATATAAAGGAAGCCCACAATAGAAGCGATCACACAGACCTGAAAAACTCCTCTGCCATAAGGAAATACGTGTTGCCTACCTTTAATCGGTCCTTTGTTAAAAGCGCTTGAGTATTCTGTGCGATGTAGAAGGAGTCACAGTGAGAGACTAAATTATGAGGGAATTTGTGGACAAATTAGCTGGTTATGAAGGATTTGAACGCTGCCATCTGAGTCAACCAGTTAGATATTTTTTTCCTCTTTGTCGGTGTGCAATTCCATGAAAGAATTTCCCATACCTTTTCTTCTGTTATTATCAAGCAAGAAAGAATTTTCGATAAGAAATACAATGATTGTTACAATTTGAATTTTTCCACATTCTTTGTATTACCATGACTTGTTGGTTGGTAATAAGGGAAGAGAATTTTTCCACATTCTTTGTATTACCATGACTTGTTGGTTGGTAATAAGGGAAGAAAAGATATGGCGAGTCTTTCATAGCATTGCACATCAACAACAAAGAAAAAACTATCCAGTTGGTTAACTTATGGAAATGTTCAAATGATTCATAACTCACTCAAAACCGGACAAATCGTCCATGAATTCTCTCAACATTTAGCCTACCATTCTAATTACTTCGAGCAGAAGACTTGAGCGCTTTCGAAAAATGACCAACTGGAACTAAAGGTAGGGAACAAGTACTTCCTTATGTCGGAGGAGTTTTGTAGGTCTGCGTTATCGCTCCTATAGTTGTCTTCCTTTATATCACCACCGTGAAAAAAAGGTCTCAGTGCTATGAGCGTATCAGTTTCTCTTGGCAGAATTGAACGTTGGTCTGCTCTCTCCAAGATGTTTAAGATAAAGAAAACAGAACTCACAGAATCAAAGTGTTCACAGAACTTATTACAAATCTTATGGAAGATAAGAGGCTCAACGTTGATGGACGGACGCATGCAGTGCAAAAAGCTTCCACAGATAAGGAGAGTAGGTTGTGCAATACTCTGGAATTTGAGAAGGATTATGAGAAGTCGGTAACCTCCAAAGGCCAATAGTGGAGACCAAAGGAGAAGCTACAGAAACAAATTCATCCACTAGTGAATTGCACTTGCAGCATCTGGTAATGGACAGTAAACTTCCGCGTTAGGCATCTAGGTCTTCAGTATAAATCTTAATTTATTAAAAAAAACATGACAATTCTGAATATCCATAGATTGGATTAAAAAAACATGACAATTCTTAATATCCATAGATTGAATTAAAAAAACATGACAATTCTGAATATCCATAGATTGAACTAAAAAAACATGACAATTCTAAATAATATCTATGACAACAAACAAGAGAGACTGTACACTCAATGAAATACATAATCGAATGGAAGATCTATCTAGCAACTTACACAATAGAATGAAACATCTATCTAACAACTTCAATGGTATGTTTTGCAAACCATAAATGTATCCAAGTAGACTATACATACTATGTAACTTTTCTCTATCTATATATATAGTTATTACCTAGAAAGGCATACACATATTGATAATGGAATGTTCTTAGTGATCCCAATAAATCAGTGGTTGTGATTTCAACCATTAAATTCTTCGCTATTATAAACGCATCCATTTACATGTTTATTTTTTTACTTTTACTTATCATATTTAAAATTTATTATAGTGGCTAGCTGATTGCCACCTCTTAGTGATTAACAAAGATAAAGATTTTGTTAGAGATGTGAATGTGGAAAGAAACCATTTAATATTTACAAATTTAAAGTTTGAGTAATTCTAAAGATGGTAGGTTTGGTAAGGTCGTGCCATATAGAGCAGTGGGTTTCATTTTATGTATACTTTTCATTTTCTGGGCCCAGCCTAAACCTTTCTACGTTCACCAACCAAAAACTTTCTGTGTTCACCAACCACGAGTTTGCCTCTGTGCTAATAAATAATAAAGAGATTTTTGAATCACTTGGAAAAGCATGGAAAGCACCAAAAGAAACTGGCCAGACAACCGACACCTCACCACAACTCGACCGGGAAAGAAAATTAACCTCAATCACTAGTAAGAAGCTACACAGCTCTTAAACAGGACAATCCCTATGCTACCTCCATGATATTGCTCAAACATTGGGTCTAAAACCTCATACTAGGCAGTTGAACCCCATCAACCAGAATTGAAGAAAAACCAAAAACAAAAAAAATGGTCGCACTGTTGCATGCAGACCGTGCACTTACACCAAGTCTCTAGCCTTCACCTCTTCACCACCACAGCCATTCGTAGAAAGAAAGGAGCCAAGAAGAGGAACAGTCGGCCTAACAACCATTTATGATCCCTTCAAGCAGTAGGTGATGGTGTTAAATATAATGTAGCCTCAACAGTCTGACTGTACACTGCCAGCTGTCCTGGTCAGCTGTACTATCATTTCTTGATTTGCTTGAGCCTATTTAGCTCAGCTAGTTTCCCTTTTCTATAATACTCTTTTCTTCATATAACTAATATACTGAATACTATTTTTTCTCTTCTCTTTTTCTATATTCTTTGCTTCACATTTTATCATGGTATCAGAGCTTTAGTAGTAAGCCTCTTCACACAGTTTGGAGAGCAACCTGATCCAAGGAAGCACAGAGCTTACACTGTGAATGAGAGCATAGGACGTCATATTCTTCACAAAGCCTGTAGAGAAATCCATAGTCCACTATCTTCTCAAAAGATCATCGCAGAAAGCACACACGAGGAAGTAGAATGCAATACGCTCAAAAGATTGAGGAGTTAGAGCTATAGGAGGCAGAAACATTTGAAGAATTCAAAGAAAGTCTTTCAAATTCGTGAAAAAATACTACAGAAGGCAAAAACATCTAAAGATCAAAGAATTCATGAAAGATTCACAAATTTCCTTCCTCAGGAGAAACTCTTTGCAGAAGTAGCAAAGAACATGCTAAAGGAGAAAAAGACAGATAGATGCAACCATAATATCGGTCCTTCTAACAGATCTGAGGCGTTAATCGAGTTCAGAAAGGATGAGGAGAGCGCAAAAAAGGAAAAAGATTTTCAGCCATCAGATTTTGCATAGAGGACCGATAGCCATCATATCTGGGAAAAGTGCATGGGGTTTAGTCCTCTGAAGTGCACAGGAGAATAGTCGAATCGCGAAATGCCAAAATCGCGGGGTGAAATTTCAACATTTCGGAGTTCGGGACTTGGAGCAGCAAGGGGTCGTGAAGTCACTGCCTTGCGAAGTCCTGATTTGTGAAATCCCAAAAGGATCATGAGCTGTCCATTTTGGAGGACAGGTGTCAAAGATCTATATCTACCATGAATTCGGGCACCAGGAGATCAAGGAGGCAGAAGTCATGAGATAAGAAGTCTTGATTCTCGAAATCGTGAAAGGAGATCTAAATCTACCGAGACTTCAGGTACCAGGAGATCAAGGAGGAAGAGTTGGGAGACAAGATTTCTTGGCTCATGAATTCCCAAAAACATTGTGATCATCCACAAGGAGGACATGTGTTAGCATTCAAGGTTTCGGGGAAATCCCCGAAAGGAGCATTTCGGCATTTCGACTAACGACAATGCAAAGGGTAAGAGTTCGGGACTCTTGACACATGAAATCCTGAAACGATCTGAGCCATCGGATCAGGGGAGGCTCATAGCCATTGATCTCCCATAGGAGTGGAGTTTTGACATTTCGAAATTTGATACTTTGGTATTTCAGATACCGGAAGTTCAAAGGGTCAGGAATTGGAGCAACAGGATTCACGAAGTTTTGAAATGCGAAATCTTGAAAAGGCATTCGAGAAGGATAGGTGCCAGGATATTTCGGGTTTCAACATATTGAGGGACAAAGAACCGATGGAGTGCCTACATCGCGAAGTCCTGAATTGTGAAATCCTGAAAAGGTGTATGAGAAGGATAAGCACCAATGAAGTTCTTGCATCGCAATTTGGGATAAGAGACAAAGAACTAATGAAGCTCTTGCATCGCAATTCCCCAAATCGTGAAAAGACGGTAGTGCTTGAAAGATTAGGTGCATGGTCACCAGTCGTGGTCACATATACTAAGGCTAAGGGCCAATATAGGGTTGTTAAGTGATTTTCGGTGTTTCAACGACTAGGAGTTGGGGAGACAAGACATTGGAGGACTCGTATACAGGAGTCCCAAAGTCCTGAAGTGCGAAAGGCTGAAGTCGAGACTTGCTATGTTCCGAAGTCACTGCAAGAAATTAGTTTACACGCAGGAAACAGGTAAACATGAAAATTTTCTAACATTTTTTTCTATTGTGCTAAATTATTTAAATATGGCCACGTCTAGCAATTTAGGACCAACTCAAGGCCCGATTCTTCTTAGAAATAATTATGACTTTTTGTCTCTTCAAATGAGATCCTTCTTGCAAGCACAAGAGCGCTAGGATCCAGGGGATCTTGGATATGTGGAACCAGATCCAGTAGACCTTGACACCATGTCAAACCCACAGAGAAATGCTCAAGCAACACAGAGGAACATAGAGAATAAAGCCAAATTATGGATTCAAAATTCAGTGGATGACTCAATTTTCTCAAAAATCACAAGTGTTGGTACTTCAAAACAAGCTTGGGACATCCTTAAATCAACCTACCACGGAAATGAAAAGGTCAAAACAGTCAAACTATAGACCTTGAGGATGCAATTTGAGACTTTAAGAATGACAAAGTCTAGAAATGTGGATTAGTTTATGATCAGATCCATGGGAATCATAAACCAGATTAGGTTGATTGGTGAAGCCATTCTTGATCAACACATTGTTGAGAAAGTCCTCAGAACTTTACCAGAGAAATTTGAAATGGTTGTTAAAGCAATCCTTGAATCCAAGGATCTGTCATATTTTTCAACAGATAAACTAATTGGTTCCCTGTTGACACATGAGACCAGACTACATCTCACAGATGAGTCAATCTCCAATGCCTTCAAAACTCAATTCTTTTTCAACATAGGGAGAGGCAGAGGGAGAAGCAGAGGTCACCAAGGAAGAGGGAGAAATCCCAGTAACCCTCACTCCAGTGGAGGACACAGACAACAGTTCCTGAATCAAAATTTCCAAGGTCACAGACAACAGAGTCAAAATCAGAGTTTCCAACCTCAAAGAGGCAGAGGGAGAAGATCAAATGAAAAATCAAGCATACAATGCTATTACTGCAAAAAGTATGGGCATTATGAATCTGAATGTAGGAAGAAGCAAGAAGATCATCTCTTAGGCAGAGCACATGTGTCAAATCATACAGGAGAAACCTTAGGAGGTATGTTTCTCTCATGTCACAAGTCTGAAGAACAACCTAAAGATCTCTGGTTTCTGGACAATGGATGAAACAATCACATGACAGGTAACAAAGATTTACTTTCATACATTGATTGTTCAATTTCATCTGATATTACACTTGGAAATGATTCCTTAGTCAATGTTCAAGAAAAAGGATATGTACCTATTCTTACTAAACAAAATGTAAAGAAAGAAATAAACAATGTCTATCATGTTCCAAATCTGAAACATAATCTGTTAAGTGTAGGACAACTCATTGAACATGGATATAAGGTACCCTTTGAGGGAGCATCTTATAGGATATACGATAAAACCCCCAACAAAAAATGGATTTCTGAAATCCACATGACTCAGAATAGGATGTTTCCCCTGACCCTCAAAACTGCAAATCTAATCCAAACATATGCACAAAGTGCATCCACCCCCAATGAAATTATGGTTTGGCATACAAGATTTGGAAATATACCCTTTCAGAGTCTAAGTCTTCTACAGATGCACTCAATGGTCAAAAGTCTCCCTATCTTCAAAGAGCAAAACTCCCCATGTGAGTCGTGCATACTTGGAAAACATAAGAGAACTAGTTTTCCACAGTCCTCCACTCAAGCCAAACAACATCTCAAACTTGTTCACACTGACCTATATGGACCAATGAAAACAGAGTCCATAAGTGGTAGCTTTTATTTTCTAACATTTATTGATGACTTTAGCAGGAAAATATGGATCTATTTTCTCAGACACAAGTCTAAAACTTTTGCAAAATTCAAAGGACTCAAAGCAAAAGATGAAAAACAGAGTGGCAAATATATAAAATCTCTCAGGTCCGATGGAGGAGGAGAATACAACTCCAACAAATTTGCAAATTTTTCCAAATCACAAGGCATTATCATGCAAACTACAACAAGGTATACTCCACAACAGAATGGAGTGGTTGAAATAAAAAAACAGACAATAATGAACATTGTAGGAAGCCTACTCAAAGAGAAATGTTTGTCAAATATTTTTTGGGCTGAAGTAGTAGCAGGCTTAGCTTATCTCTTGAATAGATCTCCAACCACCAATCTAAATATGAAATTCCCTCAAGAAGCATGGAGTGGGACAAAGTTAAATGTTGTGCATCTAAGGACATTCAGATGCATAGCATACACTCACATACCTTTCGAATTAAGGAAGAAAATGGATGATAGAAGTGAGAAATGTATCTTTACTAGATACAGTGAAACATATAAAGCTTACAGACTTTACAATCCAATCTCAAAGAAATTAATTCTTAGCAAATATGTAAAATTTCTAGAAAATCAACTCTGGAACGAATCTGAAAATCAGCAAATGGACAGTCAAAATCCATTAAAGCCCAGTTATGAAAACACAGAAAATTCAGGACAGCCAATGCCTCAACCTGCTCTTCCAAGATTGCAGGTACAAGAACAACCTAAAAATTATTAGGATAACTAAACTTCAAGAAGAGACTCATCCTATGAACTTCAAAATCAGAGAACTCAAAGTTTGAGAGAAATCCATCAGCAGTTGGATGACATTGAACAACACAATATTTTTGCATTAATGTCATGTCAACCTACATCTTTTAAAGAAGCAACTAAGGAGACACATTGGGTTCAAGCCATGAACCAAGAGATTGACTCCATTGAGAAGAACAAGACATGGGATCTTGTTGATTTGCCCAGACACAAGAAGAGTATTGGTATCAAGTGGGTTTACAAAACTAAACTCAATGAAAAAGGGCAGATTGAAAAACACAAGGCAAGACTTGTTGCCAAAGGATTCTCACAACAACCATGTACTGATTATGGTGAAACTTTTTATCCAATAGCAAGAATAGACACTGTAAGGACTCTATTGGCCATAGAAGCCCAACACAAATGGAAAGTATACCAGATGAATGTCAAGTCATCTTTCCTAAATGGTTTCTTAGAAGAAGAAGTTTATGTCGATCAACCACCTGGATTTGAATTTCAAGAGTAGCCAGCCAAAGTATATCAGTTGAAGAAAGCCTTGTATGTCTTAAATAAAGCTCCAAGAGCTTGGTACAACAAAATTGACACTTACCTGATCAAAAGTGGTTTCAGAAGAAGCCAAAATGATCCAACTCTTTACACCAAAACAAATCAACACGGTAAAATTTTGATTGTATGTTTATATGTTGATGACATGATATATACTAGAAATATTGAATTAACCAATTTTAAACATGTCATGCAATCTGAGTATGAGATGACAGATCTTGGCATATTGAAATATTTCTTGGGGATTGAGGTTGATCAATCAACCAAAGTAATTTTTGTCTATCAGAAAAAGTATGCAGCAAACATCATCAAAAGATTGTACATGGAAGAATACAATCCAGCAGAAACCCCTATACCCCTAGGCACAAAATTGAGAAAGAAAGATGAAGGCCCTACAGTGAACCCTACCCTGTACAAAATTTTAGTAGGCAGTTTGTTGTATCTTACAGCAACTAGACCTGATATTATGTATGCATCCAACCTTGTTTCCAAATTCATGGAATCCCCCAAATATTCTCACTAGAAGATGGTGAAACGGATTCTGAGATATTTTGCAGGAACTCTCAATTTTGGATTATGGTACACTCAATCTGATGATAATCATCTATTTGGTTACATAGATAATGATTTTGCAGGCAGCCTAGATGACAGGAAAAGCTCCTCAGGACATGTTTTTCACCTCGACATGAACCTGATTTCATGGGCATCAAAGAAGTAGCCAATTGTATGAATATCTTCTGCAGAGGCAGAGTATGTTGCTGCTACCTCAACTTCGTGTCAAGCTATGTGGATGAGAAGAATATTGAAAGATATGTCACATACATAAAAGGATCCAACTCCTATCTTTTGTGACAACACCTTAGCAATTGCTCTATCCAAAAATCATGTGTTTCACAAGAAAAGAAAACACATTGACACTTACTTTCACTTCATCCACAAGCTAGTCAATAATGGTGATATTGCACTTCAATTCTCTGGCTTTCGAGACCATCTCACAGATATCTTCACAAAGCCACTCGGAAAATCCATTTTTTATTTTTAGAGACAACACTTGGGTATCATCAGTGCTGATGTTTGTAGCTATTGAGTTTAAGAGGGAGTGATAAATATAATGTAGCCTCAGAAGTCTGACTGTACACTGCCAGTTGTCCTAGCCAACTGTACTATAATTTCTTGATTTTCTTTAGCCTATTTAGCTCTGCTAGTTTCCCTTTTCTATAGTACTCTTTTCTTCATATACCTAATATACTGAATACTATTTCTTCTTTTCTCTTTCTCTGTATTCTTTGCTTCACATTTTATCAGATGGAAGCATCGCAGCACCCGGACCTCCACACAAAACCCTGAGTGAAGAAAGAAATTTTGGAAAGAAGAATGAGCTAGAGAAGGGTTGGATCCATGTTTTTTGATTTTCATTTGCGTGAATTCATAGGGAGGCACATTGGCCACAGGTTTCCTACCCAACCCATAAATATTTGATTTGACTTTCCATTTTTTTTATTAATGTTTTATTGATTTTATTTTATATTTTATTATAGAAATGGGCTAACTTAGGAGCAATCTTCCCTTTACAGTTCCCTGTGGAGTTACCTTTTAGGCATGTCCTCCATCGACCAACTTTTAAATTTTAGGCCAATCCTGAACTCTCATCAATTTTATGAGCATCTCGGTTGGTTTAAAATGAGGAAAAACCCATGGATTAAGGTTTTGAAATGCATGGAACTTTGATCCATGCTAAACTCACACTACCACAAAAATATCATCATATTCAAGCAAATTTATTTTCTTGCAATAAGTACTAGTAGATCTACAAATCTAGTCGTTGTATCTAGATCAAAGAAAAATAATAGAAACTAGTCTAGAAACCCTATGTCTTAGCATATCTACAAATCTATTGTTCTTATCTAGATTGCAAAAAAATGATAGAAACATAGCTCGAAACCCTAACTTTAAATGGATATATTCATCTTCATGCTTATGTTATTATGTGGAAAGAAAATAACTACAGCTAGATAAAAATAAATTACAACAACCAATCTACCAAAGAATGATTAAGTATTCCATCACCCAATATAAATTATTTATAACACCTTTCAGATCCTTGAACAAAATGGCCTCCTTGGCCTCCTCCTTGGAAGGGTTGGCTTGGCTTGAATTTTCTCCTTTGTGACTGAAAGTCACGGTGAATGTGGCCAAAAGGTGTAGCCAAATTTTGCGAGCATTATGGATGGATATGGGAAATGGAGGCCACCACTTGAATTTATAAGAGAAATAGTTGTTATCTTTGATATGGTCATGGTAATAAAATATTATTATTTGACCATATCAATTTTAACCAATACTTTTAGGGTTTTCTATTTTCTTTAATTTTATTTTTCTTTTCTTCATAGTTTTAAGAGGAAAAAGTCATAAAATTGTTTTATGATTTTATGAAATGGAAATAACTTTAGGAAAAGTGGTTCCTTAACTTATAATAGTGGAAAATGATGTAAAGGTGGATTTAAACATATGATACCATACTATAAATGATGTATTTTAGTAAATCTAGCTTTTTAGTCTAGGCAATTAACTTTCGGGTTATAACATATGTTTTTTTATTTGTTAAAGGAAAGGAGGGTCTTCTTCCTCATTTTATCCCTCCTTGACCAAAGTAGAAAATGACATATGGGAAGTGAGCCACCAGTTTCTGGAGAATTGTTTAGAGGTTGTGAAACAATAAGTGGAGGCTTTGGAGGTGGAAGTTAGGGTGATGTGCATAATTATTATTGATGAAAACTTATGTAGGATATCCAGGGGTGGATGGAACCAATTTAATCCAACACTTGAGATACCAAATTCTTCAGGACATCAGAGGGCTACTAGTTGATAAAGAATCTAGTGGTTCAAGTGTTGGAGAAAAATAAGGAATATCCATAGGATATTATCCGCATGATAAGAGTATTTGAAGGTAATTTCAAAGTAATGTATCAGTTAGTCTTTAGCATAAATTTCACGGTTTCAAAGGAATATGAGCACGTTGGAAAAGAAAAATAGGTTGAAGGGCCCACTAACTCATCGGGAACCCAAGCCAACCCCATAGTACTCGATGGAGACCCATAGTCCTCCAAGGTTTCCAAAGAAAAGGATGTGGACATTGAACTAGAGATGTAGTTTGAGGATAAAGAGAAAACCCCTTCTCCTAAGGAATGATAATGGGTCTGATTCTATGTTTTCACATGTCCTTTTTTGTTCATGTACATAGGGAGAGATAAAGACATATATTTTGGTTATCATTCTTTAAGAACAAGCTCTGGTTGGAAAACTTAGTAATGGTTGACATAGAAACTTTGAAGGATATCATTGGGAAGGGGATCTAGTTTCCCTCAAGGCAGACCCCCCCAATAATTTGATGTAACATATTTGTTGGAACCCTAAGATTTTGCAAACTAGATTTGCACCATAAGTCAACACTAAGCGACGCTAAGTTTCAATGCCTGTGTGAACCAAGGATCTACTGCACATTCATACCCAATTTGTATTTCATGTAAGGACTTGAATAGATCACATGTAAACCAAATCCTTGAAGATCTCCAATAATCACTACAATTATTTTTGTAACAACCTGACTTGTTATGGTCAAGATTGAGGAAGAGCTCACAATTTTACTTTGATTGCCACACTCCAATAAACTTAAGGGGGATGCATACAATATGTAAGGGGTTGTGTTTTTCCTAACTAGAGGTATTATTGTATATTATCTAGAGATGAGCCATAGTTCCACTTCGACATTATGAAAATTTTGGTTGTGTTTAAAGATATTATGTTCTTATGAAAGAGTAAGTATATCTTAGAAATGGTTATGTTGTGAGCACACTAGGAAAAGTTAAGATAAGTGTTGCGAGAGTGATCTGAAGGCTCAACCAAGCACAGGGAGTGCGTCGAAGGGTAAAACAATTTCTCCTTACAAGTTCATGAGGGAAAGTATTGTTGAGATCCAAACGTTGGGTTCATAGGAAGAATATCAAAGGATGAAACCTTTCATACCTAGGATATTTTCTCAATATCGAGAGAAAATCGGAGCTCAGCAAGGGGAACCTGGACCATGAGATTAGAGTCTAGATATTAATGAGAAAATGGGGAAGCGAAGTGTTGAAGTTTCGAAGGAAGGGGGGGTAATCCATCATCTCGAGGGACAGGTGACGAAAAGGTCAGAATATCTGGGAGATAGATTTCTGGAAGATTTTCTGAGAGCAAAGGGAAATATTCACGAAGTCACGAAGATCGTAGTCAATCGAGACCACTGGATCTAGAAGGGACAGATGACATATATCCATAGACTTCGAAGGAGGATTCCTTAGGAGGAAAGCATAGTTGGTGAAGTCAAGACTCCTGAAGCCCAAAGCATTTAGGGCCATTTATCTAATGAAGTGGCGGGGACCATTGATCCTCGCACCAATTGTGTTCGCCAATTCGAAGTTCGGGGAAATAGGTGTTGGTTATTGTGAAAAGGCTGAACCCCGAAGCTGAAAGCTCATTTTTAGGTTTATCCACAGGTCACAGCCAGAGGTCACATGGGATAAGGGGCCTAGCATAGAGGGATAGCACCCATTGTTAACTTATTCAAAGGGAGAAAGGAGAGAGTCATGGGTTTGATAAGACCTGCACTTTGGAGAAAGAGGGACCTGTGAAAATTGAATTGGGTTTCAACAAGGAACCAAGGATTCAATCTNAGCAGAGAAGAGAAGGAGAGGGGGGGGGGGTCTCTGCCAGAGTGGTATCAGAACCTAGAACTATTTTTAGGTGAAGGTGGATAGAGTGTGATTCTCCATGGAGACTATTGCAAGGTGTGCAACAGATGGTAAATAACCAGGTGGGTTGAAGGTGAAGAGATATGGCTATTGAATGCCATGAGTGCGGTCTAAGAGAATACTTAATGAAGAAGAGAAAATAAAAAATCGATAAGGAACTCAATTAAATACGAGCTTAGATGGAGAAGATAGTATTGAGGATGCAGCATGAGGAAAAGGTACATTGAATCTATGAATGGTCTTTGAAGAGGAAAGCAAAGTGGCATGTTCAGAAGTTATTAACCAAAGGGCAACAAAATATGTTAAAAAGGTGGTCAAGGCACATTGATAACCTCAGTGATGATAGAAAGAGATATCACAGGGGTCTCATAGATTGTCAGGTGGGAAATGATAAGAGATCAGTTGATCTCATCAACTGCCAGGAGGGAAGAGGAGAAATCCCAATTTTCCAAGTGGGAAAGGGAGAAGAGATGAGCTCAACTGAGAGTTCATGTCAACAAGGGGCATTTATAGATGGAAAGGAGGTGGAAGAAAGGTCTCACCCATATGATGATTCATGTGGAATTTCAAGCCACGTGAATGAAGATGATGAGAAGTTAAATACTT
Source organism: Picea mariana (assembly GCA_032191745.1). NCBI lineage: Eukaryota > Viridiplantae > Streptophyta > Pinopsida > Pinales > Pinaceae > Picea > Picea mariana. The sequence continues at coordinate 69,527 of JASDQU010588933.1, read as the reverse complement.
CCATCACAGAAGAGGAAGATCATAGGAGAGTACTGGTCATTGGAGGAATCGAAATATTCCTGTGAAGAAGCAAGGGAGAGGCTAGCACATGTGTTGTGGATGCAACAACAAAAGTACAACAAGTTGAGAATGTAATGGAGGAGGAGGAATAGACATTGAAGTCTACCCCAATAGAAGAGGAGTACCCAGTTGAGCTACTCAATCAATGGGAGATGGATTTGAAGATGTTGGAAGATTGGTTGGAGAATCCAGAACTAGAAGATGACTACCAAGGGATAGCCAAGCTAGAGGAAACATGCTAGCATAGGGAAACACTGGAGGAAGTTGGAATGCAACTAGTACAGTTGGAACTGGCAGAAGATAATCTATCAGAGGAGATAGTTGAGAAGCAACTCGGTAAGGAGCCTCTAGTGCTAGAATCTACAACATTAGTGGAATATACTTCATAGGAGATGAAGGTAGCATACAGGACCAGGTTRGTCTACTCATCGACTGACATGAGGAGTTGTAGTCGAGCAGACTCCAAAAGAAAATCCAGACAATAGAGMAGCTAGAATAATTCATAGAGGAGATAAGGAGGTTGATGGTGAAGTCAAMAAAATAATATGTCTACAAGGAGAAGATGAATAGAGGGAAACTTGCACAAGCATCAGGGATGTAGCAACATCAGTGACAACAAAAYAGAGTAGCAGGAGAACAGCTCTAGGAGAAAGCTTGGGATCTAGTAGGATTTCAACARRGCTAGAAAGCTCATGAGAAGGAGATCATTAATTTTCATAGCAGTGGAGTATGATGAAGGAGGATCACTCCACCTCAACATGCACCAGATGTCTAGCATGTTGGTGCGCATTCAAGGAAGTGAAAGGTGATAGCCCTCTAAATTTTTCCTCAAAATTTAAATATAATTAAAGAAATTGAATGTTGTCATGCTGGAAGAGCCAAGTCCTTCCTTCAGATAGGTTGTAGATGAGGTCACCTAAAGTGGTTGATGATAGGAAGGATCTAGACCCGATTTGTGCTAGATTTACACTCATTGCAATTTGCCTCATTATATAGGCATTTTGAATGGTGATTAGACACCACTATCATATCTTGGAGATAAATCTCATTGGTCACCTCTTGTATAAATCTTTGTATTTTTTCCCAGTAAAGGTTGTTGACACCCAGGTTGGCTGTCTCGATAGAGAGGAGAGTTGAGAACTGAGACTCAATTGTGGTCTATACTCCTATATTGTAATTGGCATTCTTATATCAATATAAAAGAACAAATTTCCCTGTTTGTAGTTTCTTGTGTGATGGAAGTTTATTTATGAATGTCATTGTGTTTACAAGTATGTTTATGTTGTAAATGTATGAGTTAGATTTTCACCTACAGGGATAGATATAGAATCCTCTATCGGTGAGGTTGTTGGATTATTTATGGGTTCTTTAAGATACGAACAAGGAGGCATGATAGAGGGAAACCTAAAGGTTACTAAACAATTTGGAGGAGAAACTATGCAGAGAAGGAACGAAAAGAAGAATTGTTGAAGATTTTTTCAGGCTCTGCCAAGAGGGCATAGAGTAGGTGCAGGTGTGCACAAGGGGAATTTGGTTTCGAKTTCTTAGGAGAGGACTATCAAATGAGGACATTCACAGAGTTGTTGAACACTCTGTAGGACTCTGCCAGGAGGACATTGAGCAAGTGCAATATGTGCACAGAACAAACACATTCTAGGGTGTTGGAAAAATTGAGGAAAACCCAATGTTACTGAACACTCTTAGGGGAGGAAGCTCTGCAAGTGTGCATTGAGAGAATGTCAGAGTCACACTAGTAAACCTGAAGGATTTCAGAACCATAAGTAAGACCTGTGGAAGGAGCGCGCTAGGCCAACACTAAGACAAATGTTGCGAGAAGTCGTCTCAAGGCTCAGCCAAGCGTAGGGAGTGCACCGAAGGGTAAGTAAACTTCTCCTTACAAGTTTAGGAGGGAAAGAAATTTCAAGACCCAACAGTCGTATTCGCAGGAATAATATCGAAGGCCACAGCCTTTGATACCTAGGTGATTTTCTTAATATCGAGAGAAAACCAGAGCTTAGCTGGGGGAATCTGGATTATCAGATTAGAGTCTAGATATTCACGAGAGAATGATGTAGTGAAGTACCGAAGTTCCGAATTCATGTGGGGTCATCCATCGTCTAGAGTGACAGGTGCAGAACTGGGTAGAAGATCAAGGAGATAGATTTTTGGAAGATTTTCCAAGATAAAAGGGTAATCTTCACAAAGTCACAAAGAGAGGAGTGAATCCAGACTGTTGGATCTAGAAGGGACAGGTGGTAGATATCCACAGACTTCAGAGCAGGAGTCCTTCGGAAGAAAGCGGAGTTGGTGAAGTCAAGACTCCCGAAGCATGAATCATTTAGGTTTGTTGATCTTAGGAAGTGACGGGGAACATTGATCCTCACACCGGTTGTGTTCGTTGATTCAAAGTTCAGGGAAATAGGAGTTGGTTGTTGCGAAAAGGTTGAAGCCCGAAGCCTGAAGTGCCTTTCAGGTTTTAGCCCAGGGTAACAACCTGAGGTCACATGGGAGAAAGGACCTACCACAGAGAGCTAGCACGTGTTGTTAACTTCTTCAAAGAGAGAAAGGAGAGAGTCGTGATTTTGATAGGATCTGCACTTTGGAGAAAGAGGGACCTGTGAAAATTGAATTGGGTTCCAATAGGGAACCGAAGAGTCGATCTAACTGAAGCGATTGAACGATCCTAGACTGGGAGGTTGAGCGACCCTTGAGGAGAGAAGTGAAGGAGAGGGGAGGGTCTACGTCAAAATGGTTGGAAAAATATCATCAAAGTAATAGTTAGAAATATCAAATATCATGTATCACATATAGTTATAATTCAAAATTTTTGAGTTAAAATTAGAGGTTAAAAGAAATACTTAAATATCAATTAATAAATATTCATAACATTATTTTGTGGAATAGTTTTTTTTTTTTTTGAATTGAATGATAAAGACGATAATATAAATTAATAAAAAATAAGTATACATAATTTTGAATCAAATTTCTTTTTTACATGATATGTTAAATATGATAATTATAATATATATTTTTTTTGCATTATATTAATGAGTCAAATAACATATATATTATGTTGCATTGGTTTTAGTAATGAGGACCTTGGGAACATGGATATGAAAAGATAATGATACATTTTAAATCTTGTTTCAATAAAATTGAAGGTCAATCACAACAACTTTAATCCACCATAACATTGCTCCTATTACAACAACTACAATATAGAAATTAATAATTTAATTTGTACTAATAATTATATGAATATATTTAATTCAATATTGAAACTTCAATATCCATAAAGATTCAACTATAAAATGAGAAACCAAATTGAAAAAATATATATATAATTTTAACATATTTTTAAAATTAATCTTATTTATATAAAATTCAAACATCTTTGTAAATTGGAAGCATTATTCTTGTTCATTCTAAAAAGATAAATAATACTATTCTTGTAATATGAAAATACAAAAAAAGTCATTCTCATTAAAAAAAAAAATTCATATCCACAACAATAACAATAAAGTGAATTTTAGTAACTTATAATTTTTAAAATAATAATTAGTTTAGTTTAGTTTTTGTTTTATATTGATATTTTAAATAAATATAATGGAAATATTTGTAATAAATAATGTATATGTAATAACGGAATACAAATATTTACATTTTAATTTTACACAATTTTAATTTAAAACTATTTATTTTGGAAATTTGTTTCCAAGTTTTCATTTTCTTGATGTTGAAGTTCCCAAAAAGAACTCTCAAACTCAGCCAATTAAGAAAGTTTCTCTCAAAACATAGAAAATGAGTTTCAAAGATATTGAAAATGCCCAAAATAGTTCTAATAAAACTATATATATATAATTAATATATACTAAATATATATAATTTTGAAAAACTATATATATAGATTTTATATTATAAAATACCTCTATAAAAACAATATTCAAAATGAATATATTCAAAATTTGTTTATAATAAATAAATGAGTCTTTAACTAAATTTATTACTTTTTAAACTGTTAGATTAATAAATTCTGTAATTTTATAATACCATGTTAAAGGTTTTAAGAAAATTCCAACTTAAATTCATAAAGATTATCTTAATGGTATTTGATTATTCTTGTGAATTGGAAAGTCAATAAAATGTTACAAGCTATAAAGAAAATTTTAAATCAAATTTGAAAACATATTTTGTGTTTATTTACATAATGTTATGTTTTATAATTTAGAAAATAAAATAAATAAATAAAATTGTTAAAACAAAATTAAATCGAATTTAAAAATACTAATATTTATTTATGATATGGTTATTAACATCATGTTATTATAGTTTTATATATTGTTAACCTGTTTTACCTCACAATTAAAACATATACAGCTTGACTGGGCTTAATGGTTAAGAACATGTGTTTCCTCTTAAGAGGTCACATGTTCAAATCCAGAGAGGGGTAAGGTATGTATACCTTAAAAATATATTATTAGAATTTTATATATTTTTTAATAATATTTATATCACAATTATGTGTGCAACAAAAAAAATAAAAAACATTCATGAAAAAAAAGGACTTTTACTTGTATTTTCTTTGTTGTTAGATAAAGACCTCATCTTTTGTTTTATAGTTTTCTATTATGATTTTATATATTTTTAAGAATTTTTACAATACAATTATGTGTAAGTGTCACAAAAGAAGAAGTAAAAAGGATCATATTAAAAAACATTTATGGAAAAATGGACTTTTGCATCTATTTTCTGTGCTTTTAGATAATGAATGAAAACTTGAGGTAATTTTTATTTCACTTCCTATTAATGTGGAGAGGAATGAGTTTATCAAATTTCATAAATTATAAAAAGCAATTTCATGATCAAAGAATTTCATAGGAAAAATTTAAGTTTAGTTCGCCATTTAAAAATTTAATAATATTATATTTATATATTATATTAGAAAAAATAATGATTTCAGAATAGCCTTTTTGTATTTAATAATATTATATTTATATATTATATTATAAGGGAAAAAGGTATCCATATGGTTCACTAAGATGGAAACGTTGAAATCATAACTCAGAGCCGGTTGGCCAAATCGTCCACAAATGCTCTCATCATTTAGTCTGCTAGTCTGACTACTTCGGCCAGAATACGGGAGTGCTTTAGGATAATGAAGAACTAAAGGTAGGCAACAAATATTTCCTTATGTCCCCAAGGTGTAGGACAATCAGTGATGGAGTATGTTGTGTTATCGCTCAGTTTGTATTTTAGGTTACAAGGCCAAAGGATAAAGGTCAAACTGGCGTAACAGGGACCTACCCCACCCAATGTCACCACAATGGGGAGGTCCTTTCTATTTAGGGTGCTAAGCCAAAGGGAGATGTCCTTGAAAATCTGGGGTTTTGAAAGGAAAAAGTCTCAAAGGCTTAAGGCTAGTTTCCCCTTCACAGATTACCGCCAAGAAGATAGTCAAATAAAGAATAACCACAGAGAAGGCACCCGCTTGCGAGACAAGACAATAATGAAACTAATACATGCAGTAATGGTTAGTACTTCATGGATCAATGACTATCAAAGTTCAATGTATATGAGCATATATAGCAGTAAATATTGACGAAGTCAATGTTTGCAATAATGACAATGGCATATAATGTTACTTAGTCAATAAACACTGAAATAATATAGCATCTAATGAAAATGATCAATCCTTGAATTAACTCAATGCAATAAATATCATCAATTGCTCATATATATAAAAGAGTGTTGCGTCAATATCCTAAGGGTGACGTTATCTTTTATTAGGGTTAGTATAATAGACAAAGAAATTCAACATTTTGCAAAATAGCCAATGAAATTTACCAATACATCAATGTCTATCACTGGATGACAATGCCACAGTATTTTCTATCAACAATAGCTCAAATAAGGCATGACATCATCTTTTAATGCTAGATTAGAAGACATTAGGGTTAGTTAGGGTTTCAAAATTAAGAGTTTTGAAAGATTGTTTTTTTCACAACAAACTCAATGTTGGAGAGAAAAACCAGTGCTTTAGGGTATTATGGAGTCAAAGGTAAGGGCAAGATCTCAGGAGGATCAAAATCTAAATACTAGAGAGTTAGGTTCTATGGTGCTATAACGGCAGGGCCCTAGAATCAAAACCCTAAGGGAAGGAGGCTCATTCCGGTGTTGCTTAAGCAAGGCCTCGTGATCCTTCCTCTTTCTTTAAATATTCTTGGCAAAACAACTAGCTTTAAAACACAAGTCTAAGGGAGAAAAGTGTTGCGGGAGCAAGGTGTTAGAAAAACAGGACCGCGGAGCAATAAAATAAAACAAATGCATAAACAAAACACAGAAGACACACAATAGAAGAGAGACACAGATTTGCGTGGTTCACCTAGTGTGGGCTACGTCCACCAGAGAAATTGCCAGGTCCTTCATTTATTATTATCCAGCAAATGAAGGGATACAACCTACAACAAAACCCGCTGTAACTTCCTCTTCTTTCTCTCACAGTCTCCTCTCTCAGAATACAATATTCACCATCATCCATAGCCACAATACATTTCCCTCATAAAAGAGGGTTGCCTTCTATGGAAAAAAAAAGCCTAACATAATCTCTATCATTAGATCTGCGACCTTATAATGAATGGTCCATATTTATAATGAAATTACAATATACTTTTACAAGGAAATTTTTGCTTTGGGGGCTTCACCCCCGAACCCCCATTAGGAGACGCTGCCCTTGAACCCCTGCTGGGGGCCTGCTTGCCCCCAGACCCCTCAGCCGAGCAGATATCCCCCGTGGACCCCGCATAGGTGGTACCCCCCTTTGCACTCCCCTGCGTGGAAGAGTGTACATACATCTGGGGTGTAAATACTTCATGGGGTATAAACATGAATGAAAGCAAGGACCTCTGAATCAGGAAGATAATCATTCTCCACAACCAACAATCTTCGACTAGGAGACTGATCTCAACAACTCCACCGCTATTATATATGCTGGAATCTAAACCTTCTTGGACCTGGAAAATTTCTCATTTTCATCTTCACTCTTGAAGACCAACTGAAACTGAGTAGGAACTCAGTTTCTCCCTGGTTACTCCCTTTGTTAACATGTCTGCAATATTCTAGCTAGTGTGTATCTTTTCCAGCTTCAATTGTCCATCTTGCAAGGCGGATTGTATGAAGTGGTACCTCAGTTGTATATGCTTAGTCTTCGAATGGAAGGATGAGTTCTTTGCAAGGTGAATGGCACTCTGACTGTCACAGTACAACTGGCTATTCTTCTGCTTCTTTCCCAATTCCTCCATAAACCTTTGTAACCAAATCATTTCTTTACTAGCCTCTGTAGCAACAACATACTCTACCTCTGTTGTTGAAAATGCAACAACCTTTTGTAGTTTGGAAATACAACTTACTGTTGTTCCACCTATAGTAAAAACATACCCTTTGGTGCTCCTCCTGTTGTCTTTATCACCTGCCATATCTGAATCAACGTATCCCTGTAGAAATGTGTTTGAACCTCCAAAACATAATGCATGTGTAGTAGTACCTCTCAAATACATGAGAATCCACTTTACTGCCTCCCAATGTTCTTTACCTGGATTGTTCATATACCTGCTCATAACTCCCACTGCATGTGCAATATCTGGTCTTGTACAAACCATTGCATACATCAAGCTACCAATTGTTGATGAATAAAGGACCCTGAACATGTATTCTATCTCCTCATGTGTCTTGGGACACATTTTTTTAGTTAATTTGAAATGGTTGGCCAAAGGTGTACTAATTGGTTTTGCATTCTGCATTCTAAACCTCTCCAACACCTTCTTTGTGTACTCACCCTCAGACAATGTCAGTTTGCAATATTTCCTATCTCTTGTTATTCTCATGCCAAGGATTTTCTTTGCAGCACCCAAATCATTCATCGCAAATGAATTGGCTAATTTATTCTTGAGCACATTTATATCCTGCATATTAGTTCCTGCAACAAGCATGTCATCTACATACAATAGCAAGATAATAAAGCTTCCATTTTCTATCTTTTTAAAATAAACACAGTGATCAGAATGGCATCTACTATAACCCTGTTCTATCATAAACCTGTCAAACTTCAAATGCCACTAGCTTGGAGCTTTCTTTAGGCCATACAGGCTCTTCTTCAACCTGCATACCAAATTCTCCTTCCCTTTGACCTCATACCCCTGTGGCTGCTGCATATAAATCTCTTCCTCCAAATCCCCATGGAGAAAAGTTGTTTTTACATCTAACTGTTCAAGATGAAAATCTTCTACTACCAAAAGACTTAAAATAGTCCTAATTGAAGTCATTTTAACAATAGGAGAAAATATTTCATCAAAATCTATACCTTTCTTTTGTGCAAACCCCTTTACAACAAGTCTAGCCTTGTACCGCTTTTCTCCTTCATCTTCTTTCTTCAACTTGTAAACCCATTTGTTCTGCAATGCTCTTTTTCCCACAGGCAACTGAACGAAGTCCCAAGTTTGGTTATTTTCCAAGGAATCCATTTCCTCTTTCATGCCTTGCTCCCACTTCTTTTTGGTGTCTACCTGCATTGCCTCTTCATAACATTCTGGTTCACCGGAATCAGTCAACAATAAATAATATAATGAAGGAGAGTATCATTCAGGGGGTATACTTAACCTGGTAGATCTTCAAACAACACTTGTAGGTGTTTGAGGTACCTATTGCTCCTGTTGGTGTACATTTTGATTTTCTGGTTCCTTTAGAATTTCTTTTTCAGTGATCTCATCAAGCACTATGTATTCTTGTTTTTCTATTTCCTGTTTCTTTTCCTGCAACTGATCTTTGTACATGACCTTCTCATTGAATATGACATTTCTACTCCTAATGATTTTGTTATTTTCATAATCCCATAAGCGATAACCAAAATCATGAACACCATATCCAATAAAGGTACACTTCTTGTATTTTGCCTCAAGCTTTGTTCTATTTTCTTTAACAATATGGACAAATGCTTCACAACCAAAAGTTTTCAAAAAAGAATAGTTTACCTTTTTTCCTTTCCATTCCTCCTCTGGAATTCTACCGTCCAAAGAGATTGAAGGTCCTCTGTTTATTAAGTAAACAACAATATCTACAGCATCTGCCTAGAATTGTAAGGGCAAACTGGCATGCAATCTCATATTCCTTGCATGCTCCATGATTGTCATGTTCATCCTTTCTGACACACCATTTTCTTGTGGTGTTCGTGGAACTGTCTTCTCTCTACGAATCCCATGGTATGAACAGTAATCATCAAAATCCTTGCTGCAGTATTCACCTCCATTATCTAATTTGAGACACTTCAAACTTTTTCCTGTCTCATTCTCAACTAAAGCTTTCCATTTCTTAAAAGTATCAAAAACATCAGATTTGTGTCGAATGCAATAAACCCAAGTTTTTCTAGTTGCATCATCAATAAAAGTAACATAATAATGAGAGCCACCAAGAGATGATACTTGATATGGTCCCCATACATCTGCATGCACAAGACCTAACCTTTCATTCTTCTTTTCTTTTCCAACTCTTAGAAATATGACTCTCTTTTGTTTTCCATAAACACAATGCTCACAGAAGTCCAAATCAATTTGTTTAAGATCTAGAAACAAATTTCTTTTGTGAAGGATCTGCATACCCTTCTCACTCATGTGTCCCAGCCTATGATGACATAGTGTTGTATCCACTCCTATAGAAGCTAAAGATATAGAAGAGTCAGTATTACCAGTACATAGATACAATGTACCTACCTTTTCTCCATTGGCTATCACCAATGATCCTTTTATGACCTTCCACGTCTTATCTGTAAATATGGATATACAACCTTCACTTGCCAACTGCCCTGTTGAAATCAGATTTTTGCTTAAATCTGGAACATGTTTNGGTTTCCATTTCGTTGCTTTATTTTTACCTTTCCCATTCTAACAATTTTGCATGGTTTATTATCACCCAAAAGAACCTATCCAAAATCACCTTGAACATAATCTAGAAAATGTTTCCTATGGGGTGTGGCATGAAATGAAGCTCCTGAATCTACTACCCAAGACTCAAAAATATTATCTACAGAAAGAATCAAAGAATCTTGTAACACATCACCTATTACATTTTCTTCCTGATTTCTCTCCTGTTGTCCATCTCTTTCTTTCTTTGGAGCTCTGCAGTCTTTCTTCAGATGTCATTTCTTCCGACAATTCCAGCACTCTATCTTTCCAAGTTTGGATTTGGATCTGCCCTTCCTAAAATTTCCGTGGTTTCCTGAGACCTTTCCTCTATCCTTTTGTCTTCCCCTGTTCTCCATGTTCAATGCATTTCCTGATGTCTCACCTGTGCTTTTCCATCGCATTTCCTCACTAAGGATAACACCAACAACATCATCAAATTTTAAATTATTTGAACCAGAGATAGAGTTACTTACAGCCATGACCAAGCCATTCCATCTTTTTGGCAATGAGAACAAGATTAGAAGAGCCATAACCTCATCATCAAAGTCCACTTTTATAGAACTTAGTTGATTAGTAACCGCATTAAATTCATTTAAATGATCTGCAATAGACCCACCTTCTGACATCTTCATATTAAATAATATCTTCATTAGAAATGCCTTATTCGATGCTGAGGGTTTTTCATACAATTTGGCCAACGCATCCATCAAACCCTTCGTTGTCTTTTCTTTCGAAATATTGAAAGCCACCGACGTTGCCAGGCTTAGCCGTATCGTTCCTAGAGCCTTTCTGTTAAGAATCTCCCATTCTTCATCCTTCATGGCCACCGGCTTCTTTGCTACTCCACTCAATGGTAGGAATAGATCCTTCTGATATAAATAGTGTTCCATCTGCATCTTCCATAACTCATAGTTTTGGCCATTAAATTTCTCGACCCTAAATTTTCCATCTTCTGACATTGCTCCCACTCGAACTAGGAACCCTCTTTTCCTACAAGTTACCTTATGCTCTGATACTAGTTGTTAGAAAAATAGGACCGCAGAGCAATAAAATAAAACAAATGCAGAAAAAAAACATAGAAGACACACAATACAAGAGAGACACAGATTTACGTTGTTCACCCAGTGTGGGCTACATCCACCAGAGAAATTGCCAGGTCCTTCCTTTATTATTATCCAACAAATGAAGGGATACAACCTACAGCAAAACCCACTGTAACTTCCTCTTCTTTCTCTCACAATATCCTCTCTTAGAATACAATATTCACCATCATCCATAGTCGCAATACATTTCCCTCATAAAAGAGGGTTGCCTTCTAGGGAAAAAAAACCCTAACATAATCTCTACCGTTAGATCTATGACTTTATAATGAATGGTCCAGATTTATAATGAAACTACAATATACTTTTACAAGAAAATTCTTACTTTGGGGGCTTCGCCCCCGAACCCCCGCTAGGGGCCCGCCTACCCCCAGACCCCCCAGCTGGGGGGATAGACCCCACGGACCCCACAGAGGGGGTACCCCCCCTCTACACTCCCCCGTGTGGAAGAGTATACATACTTCTGGGGTGTAAATACTTAATGGGGTATAAACACAGCTGAAAGCAAGGACCTCTGAATCAGGAAGATAATCAGGCTCCACAACCAACNGACCTTATAATGAATGGTCCAGATTTATAATGAAACTACAATATACTTTTACAAGAAAATTCTTACTTTGGGGGCTTCGCCCCCGAACCCCCGCTAGGGGCCCGCCTACCCCCAGACCCCCCAGCTGGGGAGATAGACCCCACGGACCCCACAGAGGGGGTACCCCACCTCTACACTCCCCCGTGTGGAAGAGTATACATACTTCTGGGGTGTAAATACTTAATGGGGTATAAACACAGCTGAAAGCAAGGACCTCTGAATCAGGAAGATAATCAGGCTCCACAACCAACACAAGGCTCTTCAAACCCTAGAAGGTTAAAACCCTAGGTGTAGAATCAACTAGGCCTAGGATGTCTCCTCTCTTCAACTTATATTTAAATGATAACTCAGAAAAATGATGATTAGTGTAGCAACAACTAGGCTATATCTTCCTAAATCAATGGCTAAAACAAGTTTCTCTAGCATGGGGACATATAGCAAGGACCTACTTGTGTTCTTGCTACCTAGGGTTTCAATATTAAGCAATATAATAGCAATGTAATATTAAATCTAAGAGATTAAACCTACAACCATTCATTCAAGAAGTTTTGCATGAAAAATACACTTACAAATCATGAAGAATGCTCATCAAATCCTAGTTGTAAACCTTCCAATGAGAGAAACACCATGAAAATGCCAAGAAGAATCCTCCACAAGAGTTGCGCCTCACTTCCAAGAGCAAAAATACCAAGATGAAGACTAAAAGTAGATCTCTCACAAGAGACTGAGTTATGTTATCTTTAAAATGAGGCCAAATGTCCTCTATTTATACCAATCCATGACCTTCTAATTAAATTTTAGGTCATTAAAACAACCGACAAGGTTGACTACCAATTTTACAATGTTTTTACATTAATTGCCAGAAAAATGTGATAAAATGAGCTAAAAGAGGGATGTCAATCCCTTCTAAGGGAGACGTTGGCCCTTTTGGGGTAAGCACAGCATCCAGAAAACCACACATTGGCCCCTTTAGGGCTCCTCCAAGATGTCATACGTGCCAAATGACCTCAGCACCCTGCCACATGCTCCAGACAACGTCCATATCTCTCAGGTGGCGTCTTGTCCATCAAAGGCAAATGTCCTATCTGTAGTGGGTGATTTCCCCTAGGCCGGGCTCTGCCAAAGTGTCCTGGCTGGAACATCCTTCTTTCTTTTCATGCAATGGCTCATCATAACATTTCCCTGTCTCTGCCATCCCAACAACCATCTAATGGGATATTCATCCCCATGGAGGTCCGAGCTAGTCATATCCCCATGTGTACCGGTCCTCTGGTACCTGTTCATCGGGTATGGTCCTGCACATCAAAAGCTACGCCCTCCATGGGCTCATCAGTCATCGGGATCATAGCAACGTCAATCATATTTCATCATTAAATTTATCAAATACATGCATAAAACCCCTAGCATATCATATAAGAGCTCAAAGACATTACACATATCTACTATACAAAGTTGAAGAAACAAACAGAATAACCTATTGGGCTAATATCCACAATAAAAGGAATGTTTCCACAGAGGATCATTCAAGCCATGTTCATGAAGTGATATGGTCTAGGGATGTCCAGTCATAGTAAGACCAAGGGTAGGTGTTGTCCATGGGTGCATTTGTAGGAGGTGAGTTGTAACTGTCATGGATGCACTTTTTCCAAGCCCCTTTTATTCCCTTTATTTTTATTTATTGCTTTTCTTTCTTTTTACTTGAAGGTCTAACCAGAGGACATTGCCTTGGCATGGTGACCAGAGATAACCATGTTACCCACTGGTATTTTCGCAGAAATGATAAGGCTAGCTCATGATGAGACCCCCTTTCCCTTGGCCATGCAACCAAAGGTTATTTCCCTAGTGTGGTGACCAGATAATGGCAATGTCATACTACTAGATACCTATGAACATAATGGGTCAGCTCGTGATGAGACCTCCCATCCTCTTGGTTAGGTCCTTTTTTTTTGTTATTTTTCTTAGGGTCCCTTTTTTTTCTTATCGAGGGGCCTTTTATTGCCTTCTCGGCGATCCCTGGGCAAAGCATCTCTAGGTTTCATTTCTTATGGATTTTATCTTTTATCGGCTGCTTTTATCCCCTGGGCCTTTAGCCCCTTCTTCCCACAGGACAAAGTGTAACCCTCAAAAGGTCATCCTAATGGCCAGACTAGGGAAATGGGATGGATTTAGGGGAGACAAGATGTAAAATGATATAATGGTGGGAGCAAACGATGGCTCTGCAAATTCCCCTTGGTGGCTAACCAAAACCCATGAATACAAGCTTGCTAGGTCACCCTGTTAATTCCCCAAACAATGGTCAAGTGGATTAGTGTAAGATCCAGGCAGTTATGAGAAATGTAAGGAACCTGATGCATATATAAGAAGGATATAATGATCAAACATGACACATACCATGATACCTTGGACCAATTGCCTCATGGAGCAAGAGTCCTCTCTGATGCAAGTCCAAGCCGATGGTGATGGAAGTTGATGCTGCTAATAGGACAAGTCTAGTGAAGAAGAAGAAGGATGGGTCCTCTAGGGACATGCTCAGGTCAATCCTTCTCTCGGTACTCCATGTCTAGGACTTGTGGGCCTCAAGACATGATCTTCTAGTTATCCCTAGAAAATGGGGATAACATCTGGCTCCAACTTGGGGACATGTGCTCATAGTAGAGCGCATAAGAACCTTAGGATCTCTGGCATAAACCTGCAGACCTGCTCACACTTGAAAAGAAGGCATCAACAACAAAAGGTGGGGTGGTATTACCACCCCGCAAAGTAATCATAAATGCAAATGGAAAGTGAAACACTTACTTGTACTTACCTGTTGTTTGAATGTTGGTGTAGTCAAACAACCAGTGAAGCCAACCCAACAACATTCCTTGATACCTTCCTTTCTGCTTCATCATAAACTAGAACAATGATAAGTCAAGCACAAAAATGTCATGAGTTACAATGTTTATCATATCATCAGAAAGGTCAGAATCTAACTCATGGAGGTGGGTGGGAGGGATAAAATCCTACCAAGTCCATCTCTGAGGAAAGTACTCAATCCACTTCAAGAAAGGGTCATGAAAAATGCAAGGTTTAGAAAACTGACTCAAAGGGCTTGCAAACTGGTTACCTAAAACATCCTCATGCCCTGAAGTCAAAGAAGGGATCAACAAAGGTCTAGCAGATGACTGGCAAACTAAAAAGGGGAAGTTAAAAAACTGACTGAAACACACACTACCCAACCAACCCTTGGAGTTCAGGGTTTGCCTAAAAGGAAACTCAACATTAAAAATATACTTCCCAAGCACACCTTTAATGGACATGCATGGTAAAGTAACAATAGGTGGATGGATTAAAAATCCATGAGAGACTTTCCTTAAGCAAACAATGTTCTCACTTGTATCAAAATCTGAGCAGATAAGCGATTGACAATCATCTTCACAAAATAAGTCCAAATGCTCAGAAGAACAGTCATCAAAGTCCTCAAGGTATGACCGAAAATCATCAGGAAAATAAGGTATTGGGTCATCCTTGGTCCTTTGGAAGGTATGGGTAAAAACCTTGTTTCCTTATTGCCACTGGTCAAAAGTAATTTGTTGTGGCAATTGTAAGGGAAACGTCCGAAGATGGATTTTTATGTCATAGATGGGATCTATATCATAACCAAATGAATCCCACCTATGTCTCCCAACATGTATGAACTCATCAAAATCAGCGATGTCAGTGTCAGTATCATAACATGGAGGAGTCAAAGCGTCCAATACTTTTGTACTCTCTGTGTCATAAGGCAAAGAACCACTAAAAACTTGGAAGGGGGAATAATTTACCTCGCTTAATCCTTCCTATGTAAGAGCTTCAAGTATTTGGATAGCATCATCAGGTGGAAGATCTGCCTCTACATCTTCAGTCATGAGACATAGGGGATCTAGCTCATCCAAGGGTTCCACTCCTTCTTCATTCTCTGAGTCATAGAACAAGGTATCATCAAAAGAATCAAAATGACTTACCTCATTCTCTTCATCTTGTGCAGGAGGGACAGGATATTGGAGAGGTTCATCAAACTGAGGAGCGATTACTGCTGCTTCATCCTCATAATTCACGTTTCTGGTTACATCTTCGTTGCATTCTATTGGATTATGGGAGAGGTCTTGCTCCTCTTCAAAGGGTTGACAATGGTCTTCAAAAACCTCGTCTCTCATATGAAAGGATTCTTGGTATTGATCATGATAAGATCTTCAGAGATATTCTACAATCTCAGTGGTGAATCCTTTGTAGTGTAAGGTTACCATGAGGTTTTGAAGGACATCTTCATATGTTTGGCAATCTGGCATAATAAGATCTATAAACCTACTGATGAGGTGTATGAAAGATGATATACCCCTTTCCTTGCAACAACTCTTAAAACACTTTTGTAAGTAGGATGGAAGAGTCAGTAAGAACAAATTTATAAGAGCATCCTCTCCTCCCAACTTTATCTCACTCAAATGCTCCAAAAAATTTACTATGTGAGGAGCTAGGAGCCCCAAAAACATTGGAGAGTTATCTAGCCATTTTGTATCAAAGTAATTTGGGTATCCTTGAAAACTTATGAAATCAATACTTGGATACATTTGTTCCCAGTGTGCCATGATCCCATAATTTGAAAATACCACAGAAAGTAATGTGGCACCCTAAGAAATATTTAGTGGAGTCGCCAGATAGTTTTCCTGAAACTATAAAAGAATAGGGGAAAAAGTCTTAGTGGAGTCGCCAGACAAGCTTGTAAGAGAAAGTTCTTTGAGGCAAGGCTTACCAAAGGATTTGTCGTTGAGAAAGATTGACTCAGTGTTCCCTGGCAATGGCGCCAAAATGTTATCGCTCAGTTTGTATTTTAGGTTACAAGGCCAAAGGATAAAGGTCAAACTGGCGTAACAAGGACCTACCCCACCCAATGACACCACAATGGGGAGGTCCTTTCTATTTAGGGTGGCTAAGCCCAAGGGAGACATCCCTGGCAATCTGGTGTTTTGAAAGGAAAAAGGCTCAAAGGCTTAAGTCTAGTTTCCCCTTCACAGATTACCACCAAGAAGATAGTCAAATAAAGAATAACCATAGAGAAGGCAGCTGCTTGTGAGACAAGACAATAATGAAACTAATACATGTAGTAATGGTTAGTACTTCATGGATCAATGACTATCAAAGTTCAATGTATATGAGCATATATAGCAGTAAATATTGAAGAAATCAATGTTTGCAATAATGACAATGGCATATAATGTTACTTAGTCAATAAACA